>PVIH01003193.1:0-166672 GCA_004025045.1 Sigmodon hispidus | reverse complement strand
AGCCACATGCTAATGAGTATTACTTTGAACCAATCACCAGCCATATGTTAATGAGGCATTGTGTTGGGCACCAATCACGCGCCAGGCTTCCCTATATAAGCAGGCTGAATCTCAGGCTTGGGGTCTTCTTTCCACCATTTCACAACTGAGCTGTACTCCAATAAAGTGTGATCCGAGAAGAATCGTGCGTGTGGTGACTTGTCGTTCTGCAGGACAGAAGCGGCTCGCCACATATCCTCAGTTCCTTAATTGTGTGTGCACAGGAACATGTAAGGAAGAGGAAACTGGGTGTCAAACTTTATGCCTTTACATATTTTGAGAAAGGGTCACTTGCTGGACCTGGAGCTCTGACAATATTCGCGTCTCACCCACTACAGCTCTGGAGTTACTGCTGGTTTTAGGTTTGTCCAATTTTTTTTTCTTTAAATGTGTGTGTGCCAGAAATCTGAACCCAAAGCTTCATGCTTGCACAGTAAGTGTGTTTGCTGAGTCATGAGGCCCCTTAAATTTTTAAAGAAATAAAATTACATCAATAATAAAATAAAATGTAATCAAGAAAAATTTCTAAGAAGGATGTGGGGAAGTGGTGAAAAGGTCAAAATTTAAAGTATAAAACCAACAAAGCAATACAATTTTTGTAGAGCAAAACACATCATAAGCAAAATAAAAAGACTTGAAAATTGGAGGAAAATTGTTCAATTTATGTTATAGAAAAGAGGTTGGCTGGATAGTAGGAGTGAATGCCTCCAATCTCAAACAAACAAACAAACAAGCAAATGTAATAAAAATTTTGCCAGGCGGGGGTAGGGTAGTGCATGCCTTTAATCCCAGCACTTGGGAGGGGGAGGCAGGTGGATCTCTGTGAGTCTGAGGTCAACCTGGTCTACAGAGCAAGTTCCAGAACAGCCAGGGCTGTTACACAGAGAAACCCTGTCTCAACCCTCCCCCCCCCCAAAATGTGGAAGAGCTAAATATTTAGTGAAATGTTCCTGGTCCTGGTAGGGACAGCTTATCATTTTCCAAACTTCCAGAGAGTAAATAGTTCTACCACAGCAACTTGACATCAACTATACTAATGCTATATGAGCTGGAATAAAATTCTGAAAGTGTACCAAACAGTTCTCGTGCACTGGCAGATCCAGATCCAACACAGCTTGTCAATGTCTCTAAAAGAGGGACCTTTAAAGAGCAAAAGACAAAGGAACGCAGCTGTGGAGAACAAGCCAGAGAGACAAGCCATTCACAGCCCAGAAGGAAAAAGGAGGAGGAAAGAGTACAGAGAAAGAAGGAAAGGAGAGCTGAAGAGAGGAGGAAGAAAGAAACAGGGGGAGGGAGGGAGGGAGAGCTCATGGGGCTAGGGGTGGAGCTCAGCTGTCAGAGTACTCGCCTAGTGTGCATGAAGCCCTAGGTTCAATGCTCTACACCACACACAAACTGGGCACGGTGGCACACAGAAGTAAAGGAGTCAAAATGCAAGGGTTGCTGCTGGAAAGAGCTCTGTCGTCAGGAGCACTGACAGCTCTTCCAAAGGACCTGAGTTCATTTCCTACCCTATGTTAATGCCTGTAATTCTAGCTTTAAGGGATATGACGCCCTCTTCTGGCCTCCAGGGTTACCTATACTCACGTGCACACACCTATATACATGCATAAATATAAATAGTAATATATATTTTAAAAGATGCTCAGTTATGTTCCTAATAAATAAGTGCAAATAAAAACTAGTTGAGTAAGGATAAAAAAAAAAAAAAATGGGAAATTAAGGAGACATGGGAGAAAATACCTGCCCCATTATAGAGCCTAGTTGAAGTTTCTCATTAGCTAAGATTCAGTAATACCCACCACTATTAACATTTGCTGTGAAGCCTTCGAATTTAAATGTCTATTCCTTGTATATAGAGGTATTTTCAAATAAGATTGTTAAAATAGTAACGAACTCATGTGTAGGACATGAGGCTTCGTGAACTGCAAAATGACCTGTTTCTTTCCCAAATGTTTTCTGGACAAGAGCATCACAAGGAACTTCCCAAGCAGCTTTTTAATCCAGGCTTCTAACTCAGCAGCTGCGATCTTGCCTGGAGCATCTGGGCCACCCTGTGGTCTCATTCAAATTCCTTGTAACACTTTAAAAATAATAGTCAAAATCTAGCTAGTAGACTGGCTCTCAGGTGAAAGTGCTCAGTTTGTGCCCCAAGATCTACATGGTGGGAGGGGAAAACTGACTTGGGTTAATTGTACTCTGACCTCCACATACTCACGGCGGCACCATGCACCGCCATTCCCACCCCCGCACGATGAATATAACGTAAGCTATTTTTTAATCGCTGGACTCCTACTCGTATATAGCGGTTATAAATACAATGACTCCTTTGAGAAGGAAACACGACATGCTTGGGTGTGTCTGACACGTTCTCTGAACTCCTCTGTTACCCCTCTGCACGTTTTAATCTATATTTAAAAACTCTCTTTTAGTTCTGGGGATGTCGTTCAGCCTGGCATGTGTGAGGACTTAGGTTTACTTTCCAGGATGATTGGGTGGGGGGTGGGGAGGTGGGAGCCTCTTTTAATCAACTGCAGCTCGGTTTGTGAATCAGCTAATCCTGGCATTGTTTCCTGAAGGAAGTCAAGACTCAGCTTTCCCTGGGAGGAGGGAGGCCTCTGAAAAAAACTGCCCGGGCCACCACGAGCAGCAGTGTGGTGCTGCGCTCCAGTTTGAAACCCGCCACTGCCAACAGTGAATACTGTCCCAACTGTTAGCTTAGCACAGACCTGAAAGTGAAGAACACCGTGTAGAGGGAAGGCAGTGGGGAACAGGTGCTCCTATTTTGTTAACAGAAGTGAAAAATGGTACAATACATGGAGACAGAAGTTTGATAATATTTAGCAAAATTTCATAAATACATACCTGTTAATCCAAACATTTACTTCTAAGGCTCTCATCTCAAAGATATTCTAGCAAAGTGGGCGTGTTGGTCCAGGGCTGTAATCCTTGTACCTGGACAACTAAAGAAGCCAGAGAGTTCAAGGCTAGCCTGGGCTACATAGAGAGACCCTATCTCCAAAAGAAGAGTCTTGGCAAAAATGCAAAGAAAGCATCCTTAAAGCTACTCAATGCACTTTGATGAAATAATGGGAGACTTGGCATCCCCAAATCTATTCATCATAGATGGCTGTGAATGTCCATCTGTATACTGCTAATCTCTGTACTGCTGTATGTAGCATATATATTTAATATCTCTGTGTAACATATATATTTAATAACAAAACTAAAATTCCCAGAAAAACTGAAAGCCATACCTATGTTAAAAGATGCTAGAAGGCAGCTGGGTGATGGTAGTGCATACTTTTAATTCCATCACTTGGGAAGCAGAGGCAGGTAGATAGATCTCTGAGTTTGAGAATAGCTCGGTCTACAGAGCAAGGGTCAAGACAGAACTATACAGAGAAACCCCTAAACCAATCAATCAATCAATGAAACAAACAAACAAGCAAAAAAAGAAAAGAAAAAAAAAGATTCTAGAAGGCCAATGGCCAAACTATATGATTTGGAGAGTGAGACTGTTGAAGACCAGGGATTGGGGTTGGGGGAATATCTCAGTAAGAGCGCTTGATGTACAAACAGGAAGACCTGAGCGCAGATCCCCAGAACCTATGTGAAGAGTCAGGCATGGTCACAGGCACTGAAGCCCCAGCACTGAGGAGGTGGGAGTGAGCTGTGGAGACAGGTAGATCATGGAGCCTGCTGCTGAGCCAGCAGGTGAAAACTAGTGAGCTTCAGGTTGATGTTGCTCTGTCTCAAGGGAATAGGCAGAGAGCAATAGAGAAAGATCTGACATCCCCAGCTGGCCTCTGTGCACACGTATTTGCATGCCTGCCCTACACACATACATACACATGCACCTATGTACACATCCTCACACTCACAAAGAATGTTTATAGACTAGAGCAAAATCTCTTGAGCTATTCTTAGCTCTTTTGAAAGCCATTTACTGCCCTCCTGTGTCTGACCCAGTATGTGTTCTTAATGGACCACTAGTTTCCACCAATCCAGAAGTTAAGACTTAATCAGACCACATCTGAGCCCCACAGCAGAGGTTTCCTTGCTTTGTTGTAGCGGCCTACATGTTGTCCCCACCAGTGCATTTGCCAATTGCCTTCACTTATGACTTTGGTCCATAACTAATATGTGTCATGTAACTCTTTGCAGTGGAATGTATCTTTCTGGGTGACCTGGATCCATGTTCCTAGGCTGTGGGTACTCATATTTGGCTCCAGGGTAAACTATTCTATATGCAGCAAGAACTGTGTTTTATGTCACTAGGAGGGTGGAGGGAGAAGTTGCCCCATGCTACTTAGGCACTAACAGTGAACATCCAGAAGAAGTCTTTTTACTAACTCCAAACAATAAATAAATAGGTAAACTTAATTTTAAAAAGTAATAAAAGTACTTAGAGATTGGTGGAATTGATGCTCCATGAAGCATGGAAGATCAGGAAAATTTGCATTTGAGTTTACCCTCTATTTTTTGGTTCTGTTAGCTCACCATGGCTTATTTATAAACATGATTATGTGTACAATCACGTTTTATTTCATTTTCATAACCTCAGTAGCCACTATTACTTAAATAAGAAGAATTAGGATTATAAGTACTTTATCCTATGATACTAGCCTCTGGTGAACTGCAACAGGAGGATCACTATGAATTTGAGGTTCTCCTGGAAAATAGAATGAGACTATGTATGAGAAAAGGAAAGTGTTTTTTTTGTAACATATCACCACATATCCCCCTTTGTGTCAAAAATAAAAAAGAAACTTATAGCTAACATAAGAAAGAACATATACAAAATAGGTGCAATAATTATATACAAACAATAATTATATGAGGAATATCCAGTTCATTAACAATTGACAAATTCAAAGAAAATATTATTTAAACCTATTTTGGTGAGTCCAAAGGACTGTATCTAATCCATTTTGAGTCTAACTTGTATAACTAACTAAAAACTATATTTCGATATCTCTTAAACTTACACACTTCAACTTATTTTTTATTTATATTTTATTTTATTAGAATTGGTGTTTTGCCTGCATGTATAACTGTGTAAGGGTGTCAGATCTTGGAATTACAGACAGTTGTTAGCTGCCATGTGGATGCTGGGAATTGAACTCAGATCCTCTGGAAGAACAGTCAGTGCTCTTAACCACTGAGTCATCTCTCCAGCCCCACACTTCAACTTTTAAGTGGGTTTCTTTTCTAAAACTGTCACTAGAAAACTATAACTATTAATTATCTCATCTTCAAATTCCTCAGAGATCCAAGAAGGAAATAATATTAAGTAAAGGGCAACTTCCAAAAATAAATTTAAGGTCATCCTGGAAAATAAGATGAGACCATGTACGGAGAAAAGAAAAGTGGCTTTTTGTTTTGTTTTGTTGGATGGCTTTTTGTCTGTCTGTTTTAATTGATCTTGTAAGTGTGTGTGTGTACAGTGCACCTCAGTGTGGGAGCACATGCATTTGTGTGTGGAGGCCAGAATTAACTTCAGATCTTGTTCTTCAGGATCCATCCACTTTGCTCTTTGTTCTCTATGGCCTGGAGCTCACTAGGTAGGCTAATCAGGTTGGCTCAGGCTGTCCAGTGCTTGGATTACAATGTTTGCTGTCACACACCCCTTCTTGAAGTATGGCTTCTGGGATTGAGCTCATGTCTTCATGCTCGAACAGCTAGCGCTTTATAGACTGAGCTATCCCTTCAACATCTGGACATTATCATTTTAAAATAAGACTACATGGTGGGGACATAGCTCAAGAATAGAGGCCCTAGGTTCAATCTCCAGGAACAAAACTTAAAATTAAATAGAGGCTAGATAGACAGGGGGCTGGAGAGACAGAGGGCTGGATAGACAGGGGGCTGGATAGACAGAGGGTTGGGTAGACAGGGGGCTGGATAGACAGGGGGCTGGATAGACAGGGGGTTGGGTAGACAGGGGGCTGGAGAGACAGGGGGCTGAAGAGATAGCACTGACTGCTCTTTGGGGTTTAATTCTCAGCTCCCAAAGGGTGGCTTGAACACAAATATAGTTCCAGTTCCAGGGGTCCTGGACTCCTTGGCACACAAGCAGAACACATACATACATGTGTATAAAGCATTTATACACATAATATAAAAATAAAAAAATCTTTAAAAATAAAAATAGAACAAAATTAAACATTGCTGCTTGGGAGAGGAGAGAATGGAGATGAGGCACAGATTTGAGTCTGACTTCTTTGATCTCTCTCTCTCTCTCTCTCTCTCTCTCTGTGTGTGTGTGTGTGTGTGTGTATGTGTGTGTGTGTGTGTAGCAGTAGTACTGGTAGTGGGATACAGACTCTTGTGCATAATTGGCAAGCATGCTACCGCTACCACTGAATTACATCCCCAGCTATATTATTTCTGTTTGGCGTGTGTGTGTGTGTGTGTGTGTGTGTGTGTGTGTGTGTGTGTGTGTGTGTGTTTCTGAGATTGAGTGTGTTTGTGTGATGGCCAGAGGACAACCTCAGATGTTCTTCAGGTTCCATCCCGGTTTCAGTTCTTCCACTGGCCTGAAATTCCCCAAGCTGGCAAACCAGCAGCCCCCAGGGATCCACCTGTCTCTGCTTTCCCAGCACCGGCACTGAGATTACAAACATGCACCACCATATGGGTGGTTTCTTTCCTTGGATTCTGGGGATAGAACTTTATGCTTGTTGGCTGAGCCATCTCTCCAGCCCTGTGTTTTGGTCATTAAGTTAATTAATTGTACCAGATTTTATTTCTTAAAATGTTCCAAATATAACCTCAAGGTCCTGGTTCCCTCAAGGAGATCTCAAATATTCCTCAAATATTGTTTCTTGAAATTCAAGTTCCTAGACCATATAGGAAAAGTGGAGAGACCTGGAGCAAGATAACAAAACTCTCTTAGCTTCATTCCTCAGGTTTATGGAACAGTCGGGTAGCACCATTGAGAGGCTTGCATAGATTTTGTATGAAAATGCTAAAACATATACCAGGGATCCCTTCTGTCCCGATTTCTAGAGTCCTTCTCTTCTCTCCCCTTCATTTGCTGTCTTTTCCTTCAATGAGATAAGAAGTGCTATGAAAAAGGAAATGAGACGTGAGAAGGAAAATAAGTCTATGGAAAAGTATTTTAAATATCAGCAACTCTTTCAAATCAATCATTCCAACCTCCACTGCAACCAGGATTCCCTCCAAGCCACACGAGGTGCAAAGGCACACAGTGCGACAAAGAAAGGCTGAGTCTGGCAAGTCCAAGTTCAAAGAGCAACTTGCTTGCAGATGGGGCAAAAACTGGAGGCATCTGAGCCTCACTTCTCTCAATAGTAAGCCAGAAAGCAGGCTGCCCAGCCTATCATCCAGACACTCCTGTCATTCTATGAATAGGAGACCACGTGTACGAACAGTCACTGTAGGCAAACTGAGTGGTACACTGAGAATTCTCTGCCCCACCCCAACCTTTGAGCCGAGGGTTAAAGATGACCATTTAGACAACCATGTCAGCATGTTCAGAGATTAACACCCTGAGATAACCTGGTAGGGTTAGTCTAATTAGCCTGAGAGATAGTAAAATCTGAACACTTTGGGGGAATAAATAGGGAGCTCAGGGTGGAAAGAGACAGGAGAGAGGCAGGGGCAGGAAAATCACCACCAGTTTCAGGCCAGCCTGGTCTACATAAAGAGCTCTGGATTAGCCAGGGTTACATAGGAAGGCCCTATCCAAAATAGACAAAGCAAAACCACACAAAGCAAATCCCAACACGGAAGAGGGGTGGAGAACCATTGCCTTGGGTGCACAGAGGACCGAAGTAGGAGCCTTTAGGAGGTCTCTTCACATGTTAGCTGCCTGTCTTCAGGGAGTCACTCCTGACTTGGGGAGTTGCATCTTCCATTTAGATGTCAAAAAAAAAAAAAAAAAAAAAAAGGTTTGTGTGGCCCCTGGATCTAGGCTCTCCTGTGTTTCTGGATGTGAACACCCTGCTCCAGCAAGTGGCAAAAGTACTATGCAATAGCAACTATTATCTCAGAGCCACACAGCAAAACACGGCATGTTTGTTTCCTGGTTGGAGAGTCTATGGTTGGTGGGGTCCCCTCTAGGTTGGGGCTGCAGGTCCAGTCATCTTCACTCTAGGCCTAATTCAGAGGCATCCCTGATGAATGTCATACACTTTCTTGGCATGCTCAAAGCCTCTTCTCATGTCACCTCCCCTAACATGAGACTGGTCTACAGCAGCCATGGGCTGCCCCTATGTAAAGGAAGGTATTCCGACTGTACTAGAGCAAGGCTTTGGAGAGGATCGTGGAAGGCACAGCCCAAAACATGTAGGGAGTGAAAGATTCCATGGCAACGTGTACTGCCAGTGAAATGACAGCTGAGAGCATTATAAGTAATGTATTAATATAATATAATATATAATATAATTATATATCACAAAAGATATAGTGCCTGGTTATTAATAATGACATTATGACTAATTATTCATAATTTATAAGTGCATTTCTAATTTATTATAAATAATATAACAAAGTAATGAAATGGTAACTAACAGTTGTTGAGTCTTCTGTGTTAGGCACTTTAAAAACATTCTTGGAATAAATTAACTCATTTAATACTCTTAGCAGTACTGTGGGGGGCGGTAGGATGACAACCTCTTTGTCACAGATGCTAACCAAGACACAGTAGATGAAAGGAAATGCTCCCGATCACACAGTAAAAGACACAGGAAAACAGTGGCAATTATAAAGGCGAATTACACATTTTTCCCTTTTCCTCCTGTGTCCCGCCTCCTCTGCCCAGCTAGCGCCCCCCCCCCTTCTCTAACCACACCAGCCGGCCCACCTGAGGCTGAGGTCCCTCCCCCAGCCCATCTCCGCATCTCTGACTTCTGGTCTTCACTCAGCTCTGCCTGCCTCTCCTCCCGGGTCGCCCTAGTCCTCCCAGGACTCCACTCTTCTTTCCCCAAGCTCTGCTTCAGCCTCAGCAGCCCATGGAGTCTTGGGTGAGTCACTCTCTTGTTCAAAGAGATCGTCGGTGCTCTGGAGACAGAGTTAGTCTGATATTCCAGACCCTGTGGATCTGATAAGAAAATGCCAGTGTGGTTCTCTCTGCAGCCTCCCCATCTACCAGCAGATGCGGTGGAGTCCCAGACCCCGTCGCCTTTGCCAATCATCTTGCTTTTCTCCATATTGACGCTCCCTCAAATGTCCCTCGTGAATTTCCTGTTTCCCAGGATCGCCTAGCTCCCAGGACCCATTCTAGTCATTAAAGTCTGAATTTCATCCGGAGATGACTTCCAACTTGTGCCGACTTTAAGAAGAACCACACTAGACAGGGCAGTGCTATTTTTTGTACTGAACCCCTGGCACCCGTTGAGAATGAATGGATGAAATTAGCTGCCCCGCCCCCCGCCCCCACCCCGTCCCACCCCACGCACGTGGAGGTGCCGGGCCAATGAACACTCAGTTGCTAGGATATCACCCGCCAGCAGGTGGCGCTGAGTCGACGTAAATTCTTTCCCAGGAAATGTTTTACTGGTATTTAAACCTCAAAGGCAGCACGGTTGAATTTTATTTATTTATTTCGTGCTCATTTTGTGTACAACTCTTACTCGTATGAATAAATTGGTTTCTGAAGGTTATGCTTTGAACGAGAGAAGACTGGCCAGGTAAGGAAGGGACTGGACTCCTAACTATCTCCGTTTCCACCCTCTGAGTGAGCCATTGCCTGTTGTGAAATTACTCAAAGACACAAAGGAATCTGCCATTTCAGCAAGAGGGTGCAGCTAGCCTGTGATATCTGTTAGCCATCTACTGTTTCCTTTATGGACGTTAAATTTGACTAACGTTTTAAAGCCATTTTTGTCACAAAGCCGTCTGAAGGCCTGTCTTGGCCGAGTGATGTCTTTTGAGATGTTGGAAGTCAGCCCACAGTGAAAGGCTGGGGCCTCGAGCCAACGCCTCCTTCCCTTCCCCCAAAGGGCATCTGCCTGCAAATGACTGATAGGGCTGCTCTGGGCCAACAGCGGACTATCAGGCAAGGCCATGGCCCCAGCTGAACGTTTTCTTCTGCAAGCAGACCTTCAGCCAGGGGCCCTGAAGGAGAAACCATCCTGAGACATTGTGTTCTTCCCAGGCTTCAAGCCAAAGGCAGAGAGTGGTGACTTGAAGACAAGAAGTCTTCAGCACAGACCCTGTGTACCAGAGGGCACAGCTCAGGGATCACACACGTGGCAGAAACAGCTGTCAGCTTCTGCATGGCCAGAAATAGACAGGAGTTTAGAGACAACTAGAGGGGCTTAACAAGGGAGGACCAGGAGTAGCCTTTTGCTGGGGAGGAGAGGATCTACACGCTTTGTTAAAAATGCTGTAATGGTAAGGCAGAGGTCGCACATGCCATTGGTCCCAGCACTCTGGGAGGCAGAGGTAGGCGAATCTCTTTGAATTCGAGGCCAGCCTGGTCTACAGAAGGAGTTCCAGGACAAGTTCCAAAGCTATACAGAGAAATCCTGTCTCAGAAAAAAAAAAAAAAAATCTTTAATGATTACTACCTTGTAGGCTAATTTTAAAAACAATTTCAAATAAAAAGCGAGTGGATACAATTATTCTTTCCCTTTCTTGAAAGGGTTAGACAGGAGACAAACAAGACAGGCAGCCAGGAGCCAGTGTGACTGTCCAAACTGATCCATAGGGAGGCTGGGATTAGCATCAGAGTCAAGTGGGATAAGCTTAGCCCCATAGAGAAAGGTCGTTTTTTATAGTGTGGGATTTTACAGCCTAAGTGGGAAAGGAAGGGCCACTTCAAGGCTGTGTGTACAGCTGTATTCCGGCTAATGGGAGCAGTTTCTCGCTATTGAAAAGTTAAAACGAAACTAGAGAGAGAACGACCATGAAAGGTGTATGGGTTGAAATGAGAAGCATCAAGAACAATGGGCATGCATGTAACAAATCTAGAGGTCCCTGTGGTACAAGCATGCATGGCTGCCTGTTCATATTCATATGTCCCCAGTTTTGTGCACTGAGAGGGAAGGAGATAAACAGTGTTGATCTTAATTTATGACCTGGTTTCTAAGCAGAATCACTAAAAGAATCAAGATCCTTTAGGCTAGGGAAATGAGTGGCTGTAAAGCTCTGGCTGGCGACTCAGAGGATTGAGCTGGGAAGATTGCAAGCCAAGGGCTTTCAGGTCTACAGCAGGAGACCTTGTTTCAAAATAAAAAGTAAGACAAGGGCCAGGGGTATGGTTCAGTGGTAGAGAGCTTGCCAAGCATGCATGAAACCATTGGTTTAAGACCCAGCATGGTAAAAATAAATAAAATCACCAGTGTCATAAATAAAATAAAGATGAGCCTAAAAAATTTGTGCCAGAAAGTTCTGAGTCAAGGACACTTAAACTAGCCTCGGATATTCCTACTGGCCAAAGCTGGGGCAATCTGAACATCATAATAATGATTTTATAATTCATAAATCTACATTTATATGAAGTGATATAATGAAATACAAAGAAGGGTGAAAAATGTAGTCTCTAAATTCTTCATTATTAAAGGCCTATTTATTACCAAAGGAAAAGATGACTTACAATCAAGACACCTGGTGGACACCACCTCAGTGATGTAACTGAAGTTCAAAGCTCAGTGGTCTGACATGTGAAAACATGGAGGTCAAAAGAAGGGCACAGCATGGCTTCATCAGTACTTCAGCCACAGAAGTACACGAGTAGTCTAATCATGAGGAAATGTCAAACTGTGGTTTCAAAATGATCCAAAGTAATGAAAGACTAGACAAAAAAAGTCAAGCACTTTTCCAGATTGAAGAAGACTAATAAATGCACAATAAATACATGTTGTGTGTGATCCTGCACTAGCACCCATGCTGTGAAGATCTGATTTTTTAAAAAAAATAGTGCATAAAAACAACGGAACAGAATTGTATTGCATCAGTGTGGCTGTTGTCTTCTGATTTTAGGAGTGTTGATACAAAAACACAACTCTCGACTCAAAGGAGATAAATTTTGTTCTGGTGCCAACTATGAATGACCAGGACCTGAGAATACAGATTCAGGTCACCCCCAATTCCTTGTTCCAACATGAACACAGTTTTCTGATTCTTTTTTTTTTTTAATAGTAACAGAACCAAGATCAAAGTTATACACAAATCAAGGCCATTTTCAAATGTATTGGTGGAACAGCTAAGTAGGTGGTTATAGCAAAGCAGAGTAGTGTTAGCTGTAGGCCACAGATGCTATCTGAGGACTCTCTGGGGTCATAGGGAGCCTACTTCCTTAAGGCTCTTTGCACAGGTGAGATCCAGAAGTTGCTCCTTCCTTACAAAGTACAATGGAACCCTTGACTTCAGTTCCCAGGCCTCTTCTGTCTTCCTTATCCTGGTAACCGGTACTGCAGTTTGCCCAATGTGTTGATGTTCAGAAACTGGGCATGGTCTTTAGTTCAGTCCTTTCCATTTGGCATCCAGTCTCCTGGAGTCCATGAGCCCATCCAGTCATGCCTGCTTCGCAGCTAGACCATCACTACCACCTTTGTCTTCCTCCCAATTCCACACAGTCCTTGTTACCACAGGCTGCTGCCTAGGCAGTTGGGGCAGCCTTGTTCTGCTCCTCCCCAGGCTATCTTTTGTAAATTGCCTTTTCCAATTTGCACCTCACTCATGAGCTAAAGTAGACTTTCCCTATGATCCCTACCACAGCACAGCCCAGAACCTTTGGGGCATTTATATATTTATTTTATTGGGATTATTTGCCTTGTTCTGTGGCTGCCCCAGTGAGACATGGATTCTTGGTTGTTCACCCTTCAATCTTTCTGGGATACCAGAAGAGGTAAGTAAATAAGTTTGGTTTTTAACTTTGTTTTGTTTTGGTTTTCTTTCAGCCAAGATCCCCTTATGTAGTCCTGGCCATCCTGGAGCTTTCTATGTAAACCAGGCTGACTTGAGCTCACTGAGATCTGCCTGCCTCTGCCTCTCAAATGCTAGGATTTCTATGTTTTTATATTGTGTGTGTGTTGCTGGAGGCTGAGTTCAAAGCCTCACACATCCTAAGGTATGCTCAGCCCAGACTTCCTTCTTCTCGAACGTGTTGAGAGGAAAGATTGGCAAGGACATGATTAAGTTTGGTAGACCAGAAAAGGCGCTGGTTTTTCTCCCGGTAAAGATGGCATGGCAAGGAGAAAGCTCGAATTTGAAGATGAACTCCATTTCAGACACTTTGAATTTGAAGTGACTTGGGTATTTCCTGTGAATCATTGAAAAAAGGGGAAACACCCCCCAGTTTGTGAGACCCCAGATGATCATGCATCCAGTTTCTAAGTTTTTTGTCCAAAACTCAACAGGTTAAAATGAGTCCCACGAGGCTACCAGAAAGGAGAGACCTAAGTTCTAAAAATTCTAAAGCCTGCTAAACAAAACTTAAGACATAGCCAAAGGAGTTCTGAATTAAAAATTTGAAATGAAATAGGACATTAATAGGTATGCTATATAAGAAGTCTTGCCACTTTAAAATTTCTACACCCCTTATTTTCCAATTTTTTTTAAAAAAAGTTTTTGATTGCAAATGTTTTTCCCCTTGAAACAGGATCTCACTCTGTAGCTAATGGTAGCCTGCACTCGGTATGCAGACCAGGGCCAATTGAACTCACAGAGATGCCCCTGCCTCTGCCTACTGAATACTGAGATTAAAGGCAGATACTACCACACCTGATTTGTGTTTCCCAATTTTTCTTTTTTCTTTTTCTCTTTTTAGGTTTTAAGACATGCTCTTTCTATGTAGCTCTGGTTAGCTTGGTGCTCACTGTATAGTTCAAGGTATCCTTGAATTTGTGGTAATCCCCCAGCCTCAGCCTTCCGAGTGTCAGGATTACAAGTGTGCCACATCACACCAATTCTAAGTAATTTTCTATGATACTGTATGTCATTGCCACACTTCAAAAAGTAAACTAACTTTTTTGTGTAGCTCTGAGTGAATATCTTTGGGGCAAGTACCTTGCCTTACATACATTAAACATATATAAGCACAAAAATTACTTCTCTTCTAGAAACCTCAACACCCCCCCCACACACACACAAACATGTGTTTTAACATTTCTTAGAATTCACTACAGCTGTTTGCCCTTCAGAATGTCTTGGTCCCAAAAATCACCCAGCTGAAAATTATAAAATAAGCCATTATTTCAATATTCCCTAGAGGCAAACTTTGGTAATTTTTCCTTTTGTTATTGTTTTAGATCTAGGCCTAACTATTATCCTTTATTCTGGATGTGGTTTTGATCACAATAGAGGACTGTCACATGAAAATGTTTTTATGGTCTCTGCATTACTGTGTTAGGATTTCCATTTAACCAAGTCTTAGCTTGGAAGGCAGTGGAATTGGGAGTAGGTGGTGGAGAATAGTCAGTTTCTGGTGCAAGCCTTTTGGTTATTGGAGTGCCAGAGAGAATGACTGTGAAGGAAAGTGGTCTAGAAATAATTTCTCCGAGGGATTATAGGAGCTATTTTATTGATGAAAGAAGAGGCATGTCAGGACGTTGCAAAATGAGAGATTAAAGTTACTCAAATAACCAATACAGCAAGAAGAGAAGGAAGGAAGATGTACATTTGATAAATGATTATGAAAGATGGAACACGCTGGTTTGTCTAACGCATTATGTAGTCCAAATTGGCCTTGAATTCTTGATTCTCCTGCCTCAGTCTCTTCAGTGCTGAAGTTCCAAGTGGCATGTTGTTCTTTCAATGACAGAAAGATGACCTGGTTGATGTCTCCGGGTTACTTCACAGTTAGTAGAATTCCAGTGTCTTCAACCACTTCAAGGCCTCAGATCTCCATAATATCCATAGAGCTACACCAAGGACTCTATTCTGCTGGGCTGTACTGGGTTGCCACACCCACACATCAGCACCCTGAAACAGCCAAGACTGATTAATAGCTCTGACTCTATGTCCATGGTGACTTGGTTATTGCATTGTGTCAGGTTTTATACTCCAGGATCTTATGAAGCAGCTTCTAACCAGAAAAATACTGATCACCTTGGCGAAAGGGAAAGTTTTTCAGCTTGCAAATGACACAGATAATTTCTGCTTATATTTCATAGGTCAAAACAACCTGTGGTCACCGTGTTATTCAAGGATGTCTAGAGTAATGGA
Source organism: Sigmodon hispidus (assembly GCA_004025045.1). Taxonomy (NCBI): domain Eukaryota; kingdom Metazoa; phylum Chordata; class Mammalia; order Rodentia; family Cricetidae; genus Sigmodon; species Sigmodon hispidus. Next base: position 151,492 of record PVIH01003193.1, on the reverse strand, counting down.
ACTGATGGGGCAAATCTATATATAGCAAAAGGTGATTTCTTAGAGTGACCTATATGTTGTGTGACCTATATCCAATGATGGCTGTTATCTGAGAGAGAGGCCAGGAATGTGGTATATTTTTCAGTTCACAAAGCAGGATTCTCAACTGGCCTTTGGTATATGTTGGAATCCCAAAGAAGTAGGTTCTGATGTCAGCAAAGGAATGCCTCAGCTGAAGGACAGATGAACGTGCCAGCAAGGTGAGGGCAAGCAGGCACAAAGCCAAAGCTTTTTTCCTCCACATTCCTGTACATGGGTTGCCATCAGAAGGTATAGGATGAATCTTGCCACCCCAGACTTAGGGTGGACCTTCATTTAGAATATTTAACTATGTAAAGATATGTTATATTCATTTATTTCTCCTGTGAGATATTACTGTGTAAAGATATGTTACATTTGTTTTGCCTACATTTGTTTAACAATGTGAGGGTGTGTTACATTTGTTTATGCTGTGTTTGTTTAGTTATGAAAAGATTTGCTGCTGTTTCACTGTAACTGCCTAAGACACCTGGTTGGTCTAATCCAAAGTTGAATGGCCAGTAGCTAAGCAGAAGAGGGATGGGTGGGGCTGGTGGGCAGAGAGAGTAAATAGAAGAGACAGGAGCAAAGAAGGAGGGGAGAAGAAGGGAGTGAGAAGCCTGGAAGTCCCCAGCAGACATGAGAAACAGAGAAGGTATGACACACAGAAGGAAAGAAAAGCAAAGGGTAGATAAAGAGAAACAGGTTAATTTGAAAGAGCTAGCCAGAAATGAGCCTAATCTAGGTCAAGCATTCATAACTAATAGGAAATCTCTGTGTCTTGATTAGAGAGCTAGTTGGTGGCCTAAAAGAAAACCTGGTACAGCTCTTCCCACCTCAAATGATCCAATTAAGAATCCTCCCAGGTGGGCCCAGATGCTTGCTTTTTAGTTGATTCTAGGTGTAGCAAGCCAACAACCCAGATTTGTCATACGGTCACACAGTGAAGTGGGCAGCAAACACACAAACAATAAAAACAACAACAACCCTGTTCCAAAACCAAGACAAAAAACCTTTCCAACTTTAATGATCAAATAAAAAAGAGCATACCAATAACCTGCATCTACAGTCTTAAAAGAATTATAAACAGTAGAGTCTGAAGAAATGATAACAGTCATAGCGCTTACTGTTCTTCCAGAAAATCCAGGTTCGAGTCACAGAATTCACATGATAGCTCACAACAATCTGTAACTCCAGTTCCAGGTGACATAACACCCTTTTCTGATCTCCTTGAGCATCAGGTATGCATGATGTACATGCAGAGAGGTACAGAAGGACCACTCATACACATTAAATAAAAATAAAATTTAAAAGCCTTAAGAATAGAACTTTGGAATTTTCACTGTTCTCTCAAGTAATTTCAATATTATTTCAGTTGATGGACAGGAGGTTAAAATCCCTGGGGAAAGTGGACTCTTATCTCAATATTTTGGCTAGAAAAATGCAAACTTCAGAGGTGGAAACTAACAAGAATCCATGTGTCATGAATGGAGCAAGTTGTTTTTTTTTTTAATTTTACTTATTTTTAGATTTAGTTTATGAGTAGAAGCTTATCCATGTTTACAAACTCTTTGGAGTTTTGGCCTGTAATGCCCAGCTGTGTTCTGACAGGGGATGCCTATCTGGCCTGCATTTGGAAATAAAGATATGTAGAAAAGGCCCATAACCAATTGACTACTCACATTATACAGGTTCAGGAAGATAGGAGGGTGGAACTTGGATTAGGGTGCTCTGCTGCAGTAGTAACCCATACCTGTTCCCAGAGGATTGGAAATACTTTTTCAGAAAATGTAAGGATCATGGGGGTTAAGGACTGGAATTGATTACTGTCGTAGTTAGGATTACTATTGCTGTGATAAAACACTATGGCCATAAACATGTTGGTGAGCCTACTGGCTAGTCTTATGTCAACTTGACACACCACTAGAAGTATCTGAAAGGAGGAAACCTTAACTGAGAAAATGCCTCCATAAGATCTCCATAAGACATTTTCTAATTAGTTATTAATGGGAAGGGTCCAACCCATTGTGAGTGCTTCTTTCTCTGGGATGATGGTCCTGGGTTCTATAAGAAATCAGGTTGAGCAAGCCAGTGAGCAGTGATGCTGTAACTTCTTTTATTGTTTTATTGACAAATAAAACTCAGGAGTTAAATATTAGGGAATAAACCAGAGAGATCCATGGAGCAATGGAGAAACAATCACCTGACCTTCTTCTCCACTTTTCTCTATTGAAATATCTGTGCATCTCTTTAGTCCTTCCATGTGTCCCTCTACTTTCCTCTGAATCCTCCAGAAAACTCTATGGTCCATCAGCCAGAAGAATGTGAACTCCATACTTGGAACCAAGGTCTGACTGCCCGTGATCGTGGAGCAACAACACTAACAAATCTCCCACAGCATTTTTCCCCTTTTGTCTAAATAAAAGGAACAGTATTCATTTTAAGAACATGAAACTATATACAAAGTGCTTAGGTGCTGAACAAAGAAAAGAAAACGAGTATAGATGTCATAAAAATAGTTTAAAAGTAATAAAATCTTAAAAGAGAGTAAAATAATATAAGGAAAATAAGCTACACAGAATGGGAAATATAATACAGAGAGTTTGGACCTTATATGGTGTTTTGCTAATTTTGAAATTTTTGGATGCTAATGAGCAGAGAATGGCAGGCACTGAAGAACACTGAATTGCATAAGTGATTGCTGAATTAAACCAGTTTATATGCATTTTGGTTACAAAATGGAAGTTCAGAAATGTGTTGCATTAGGGGAGAGGCTGTCCTTTTGTTTCCACAGAAAACAAAAAAGCTATGGATTTCTTAAAAATGAGTAAAGATCAGATTTGATCAGGGAAGACACTGGAGACATGGGGGAGGAAGCTGGGAAAGACTACAGGATAGATGACATGTATGCTGGTCCCTCTGCATGGGAAGAGCTCTGAGACTGGATGAGACACAATAAGTCTTGTTGGCTACAGAGTCCTCAAATCTTATTATATGCTGTTCTTGTTTATTGATAGGGATTTATATCACAGTTTGGTTATAAAGTCCAAATGGACTGACTCTTGTCGTTCTTTATGCGCTTGGCTTCCTCTCTCTCTCTCCCCATTTGCTTCACAGGTGGCCCCCCTTGAAACCCTCGAATAACTGGACCTGCTGGACAGGGATGAGTGGCACCCGAACGCGGGGCTCGAGGTACAGTGGCCATCGGACGACAGATGAGAAGGAGGCCTGGCCGGACATACATATTCTGGTAGCAGAGCCCGGACAGCAACACTCATGCGACGCGGGCTGCCGTGAGGTGAGACTTGTCGTCCCATAAGCTATGGGCAATATATTATCTAAAGAAATGCTCTTCCTAATGGAGATGAAGAGAAAAATCAGAGAGAGGGGGGTAAGAGTTAAAAAGAAAGACTTGTTAAGATTTTTCTGCTTTGTGGAGGACAAGTGTCCCTGGCTGGTCATCAACAGCCCAGGCATTCACCCGCTGACTTGGAATAAAGTGGGAAAAGACATTAATAAAATGCTCAGAGAAGGGGAAAAAAATCCCAGACGCATTTTTAAGCTTTTATGGAATAATAAGGGATATTCTAACAGATTCAGCAGAGAATGGTGGAGCGTCTCATTTATTAGCGCTTGCAGAGGACTTGTTAAATGGTGTATCCTATCCACAGGAAAAAGAGGGTGAGGTAGCTTCAAATAAGGCAGATCAAAAACATGAAAAAACAGTTCAGAAAATTGAGAATCCTAACGTCATTGTAGCCAACACAGATGGGCCCATGCAACCTATTATGACCCAACAAAAACTAGACAGAAAAGGACTGGGTATGAGTTCTAAAAACCTTTTTTCTTAAAGACCACTGCTCTCCCTGCACGCCACGCTGACAAAATAATATGGAAATCAGATGACCCAGTGTGGATAGTCCAGTGGTCCCTGCCTCAAGAGAAGGTCGAGGCTGCCCTTCAGTTAGTGCAGGAACAGTTAGACCAAGGGCACCTCGAACCCTCTACTTCCCCATGGAATACTCCTATTTTTGTCATCAAAAAAAGGACTGGTAAGTGGAGGTTGCTACAGGATCTTAGAGAAGTTAACAGAACTATGATGCCCATGGGGGCATTGCAACCAGGGCTACCCTCGCCTGTAGCCATCCCCAGGGGACATGCTAAAATAGTTATTGATATTAAAGATTGCTTTTTTTTCTATTCCCCTCCATACTGCCGATTGTAAAAGATTCGCTTTCTCTATTCCCATTACTAATCAGATTGGACCAAATCCGCGCTTTCAATGGAAAGTTTTGCCCCAGGCGATGGCAAACTCACCCACTCTTTGCCAGAAATATGTGGCTCAGTCCATTGATCCAATTAGGATACAGTTTCCTGAGGCCTATATTATCCACTACATGGATGATTTGCTGATTGCTGCTGAGACAGTGGAAAAGATGCATCTAATAGCGCAAAGCTTGGTGCGAGCCTTACAAGACAGAGGGTTTAGCATTGCCCCTGAGAAAATTCAGACACAGTTTCCGTTTCTGTTTCTGGGGTTCGAGTTACATCCTAAGCTTCTCTATACTCAAAAGATTCAAATCAGGAGGAATACTTTGCTCTGCCTTAATGACTTTCAGAAATTATTGGGAGATATCCAGTGGCTACGGCCTTACTTAAAAATGACAAAAGGAGACATATGTCCTCTTGAGGACATCCTCAAATAAGATTCTGATCCCTTCTCTCCCTGCCACCTCACCGTAGAGGCTGAAAAGGTACTTAATAAAGTTGAGTTGGCCATCACCCAGCAACACATCGGGTTTTTCTCTCCTGATTTACCTCTGTATTTAATAGTCTTTTCTACAGAATTTGCCCCCACTGGTCTGTTATGGCAAGAGTCTGTGCCCTTACTATGGATACACCTCCCGATTGCTAAAAGAAGAATCCTTCCTTTGTATCCATTGTTAGTGTGCCAATTAGTGATGTTGGGAATAAGAACCTCCACTAGATATTTCGGGAAGGAGTCTGATGTCACCACTGTCCCATATAACAAAGAAAACCTAGAATGGCTATCTACACATCACCCAGAATGGGCTACCCTTGTTTGCTCCTATACGGGAAAATTCGATACCCAGATGCCTACTAATAAGTTGTTACAATACTTTGCTTTCACCCCTTTCCTCTTCCTCAAAAATACAAAGCTGAAGCCAATCCCTGATGCTTGTACAGTGTTTATAGATGGATCAAAGAATGGTCAAGCTGTCTATGTCTATAAACAGCAACAAAGAATTATAAAAACACCCTTTAATTCTGCTCAATTGGTGGAGCTTTACGCCACTTTAAAGGTGTTTGAAGCATTTGAGGCACGACCCCTTAACTTATATTCAGACAGTAGGTATGTGGTGGGAGACCTTCAGGTCCTGGAAATGGTGCCAGTGATTCAGCCAAGCACCCCAACTTTTGAGATGTTTTCAAAGATTCAGAGATTAATCCGCCAAAGGTCAAAGCCCTTTTTTATCGGACACATTCATGCTCATACTGGCCTGCCTGGACCCCTGGTGCTGGGAAACGAACTCGCAGACACTGCTAAATGCTCATCCCTCGTTTTGCTTACAGAGCAGGACCAGATCGCTGCTGCCCGCGAGGCCCACCGATTACACCACCTTAATGCCCAGACCTTGAGGCAGAAATACTTACTCACCAGAGAGCAGGCTAGAGAAATTGTCAAAAGCTGTAAAAACTGCCTAATATTTTTGCCTAAGCCCCATTATGGGACAAATCCCAGGGGGCTTGTTCCAGGACAAATTCCAGGGGGCTTGTTCCAGGACAAATTTGGCAGATGGATGTCACTCATGTCGCCTCCTTTGGAAAACTAAAATATGTACATGTCACCATTGATACTTTCAGCGGGTTTATCAGCGCTTCTGCTCACAGTGGGGAAGCCACTAAGGATGCCATTAATCATATGCTACATGTTTTCACTGTGCTAGGACAGCCAAAATGCATAAAAACTGACAATGGCCTGGGGTACACTAGCAGTAAGTTTAGGCAATTCTGCTTACAATTAGGGATAAAACATATCACTGGAATACCCTATAACCCGCAGGGACAAGGCATTGTGGAACGAGCTCACCAAACTTTAAAGAATACTATTAGTAAACTCAGCTCACAAGAAACCTTGTTCTCTACCAAAGGAAACCAAAAAATGTTGCTTGCACACGCCCTATTTGTGCTAAATTTCTTAACTTTAGATAACTTGGGAAAATCTGCAGTCGAATGTCACTGGCACCCGGAAACTCGCCAAGTTTATGCCCAAGCTTTATGGAGAGATCCTATCACTAGTAAATGGAATGGCCCAGACCCAGTGCTAATCTGGGGAAAAGGATCTGCATGCATCTTTGACACCAAGGAAAATGAGGCACGTTGGTTGCCTGCAAGGTTAATTAAACCCTATTCGGGGAATATGCCACATAAAAATACATAATCACCTTGGGTCCAAGAATTAGTCCTGAGACACGATTTTTTTTTTCTTTGCAGGTGCCCCTGTGACTGACGGAAAGAAAGGGACCATGAGTGACTTCATCGCTTCTCTGGCATGCCCCGAGATCCAGAGGACCCGCCCCTATCCTCTCTCTCTCCTTTTAATTTTGCTTACCATCCCTATGACCAGAACCAGCCCCCATGCTATTAAGAAACTCATTTGGCAAATTGTCTCGCAAACTGGAGAGGTGGTCTGGCAAACGACTGCCAACCATGCCCCTTTTTCTTGGTGGCCGAGCCTGACCCCTGATTTTTGCCAGTTGGCTACAAGGATCCCCTTGGCTCTCTACCTTGCTGCCCACCATTTTAGCCCCTTTAATTGTCTTTCTCCTTCTCATTTCTTTTGGTCCCTGGGCTTTTCAGCGGTTGACTCAATTTATCAAAAGTCAGATTGATTCGGCCTTACCACAACATATTTCAGTTCATTATCATAGATTAAATACAGAAGAGAACAGCCAGGAGCCTGCTCAAAGACTCAGGTTTGGTGTCCTCGGGTCCTAAAACCCCCTGGGAGTCCTATTAGGACCATGATGGAGATGCCCCACACAGACCCCTCGACTCGGGCGAGGCTGCCCCTGTGTGAGGGAGAAACTTCAGGCATAGCTGGAGTGCAGCTGGGACTGCACAGGCTGGGGATGGGAGTGCCCCTATAACCCGAGAGTCTGGATTACATGCCCTGTTGCATAATGGTTGTGCAGTAATAGCCTGACGCTCAGCAATTTCTATTCCCTCCAAAAACTGCACGGTCCGCTGATTCCCGCACCACGGGGATGCCTGTGGTGTTTGAATCTAGGGAGGCATTGCCTCCTGGACCTCTCTCCTTAGCTTAGAGGGACGGGGCCTCTGTGATCCTCCAGAAGCCATTCCTTTGGACCCCCCATACCTCTTAAAGGCTCGACCGCATAGACACGGTCCATTTTTTTTTTTTAAGGAAGAAGGGGGAATTGTTGGAGACTGACCCAGGACTATTTAGAATTTCCTGCTTCTTGGATGAAGCGTCCTTGGTAAATTACTAGCTTTGCAAAAACAGGCTTCTTGGAGTCCTTCAAGATTAGTCATCCTTGGCTAGTTACAGAAGTGAGCTTCATGGAGTCTCCCATGATAAGGTGTTCTTCGCTAAACTGCAGGCCTTGCAAAAAATGGGATGTCCTTGGCCCATCATACAATGTACGTTTAGATAGGACTTCAAACAGTAATCAGTCAGCTGCAGAATCATGGGTCCAAAGAGATCCTGCCCACCCCGACTTCCTCTGATAATTTTTCACTCTCCTCTTCGGTTAACTCCCCTCTCTCTGCTTACCCTCTCTGCCTGGAGCCTTGCACTCCCCTCTCTCTGCTTCCCTCTCCCCTTCTAAAGCACTGCTTTAAAAGCCTCAGCATTCATTCAATAAACAAAGCCTTGACGTGACTCAGACTGACTCTTGTCATTCTTTATGCGCTTGGCTTCCTCTCTCTCTCTCCCCATTTGCTTCACAAGTGGCCCCGCCCTTGAAACCCTCGAATAACTGGACCTGCTTGCTGGACAGGGACGGACTTATAAGTTGACAAATGCTTTTTATCTGCTCAAAGATAAAACAAAAATCATCTTTAGCTGACTTGTATACACCACATATTTCATACTGTGTTAATATAAATATGTATGTCACCTTTAAAAGTTTGTGTGTTTTCAGAAAAGACAAGACACTACCAATAAAGACAAGTAACCCACGTGATTCAACCTCTCAGAATGCCTCTGTTGCAGTCTCCTCAAATTTCTGCATTTAGAACAATTTCAAAGCTGCTAGCTGAGATGGTTCAGCCTCATAGACTCCTCCAGCCAAGACTTCAGATAAGCTCAACACTTTCCCATTACATAGATACTAAACAAAAAATAATACAGTTAGCTCTCCCAGGACTTGACCATTATCCCAATTTTCTCAGGGTAGCCTAAAGATGCCATCACCAGACAACAGGAAGTAAGCTAGAGAACATGACAACCACATTCCCAAGATATGGGGAGGCTGGTTTTTGGTCATTTAGTGGATGTTTGTCATCATTAAGGGGGATTACAAGTTGTTATTGGTCGTTATCAGGGAGAAAACCAGAAAAGAATATTAGATTTAGGAATCTTGCTCTGAAAAGAAAAAGGGGAAATATAGGAATGATAGGATAAAAGGGTAGATTGTTGAATTTAGTTATATACTAAAAGAGTAACTAGTAGTTTCAAATATTTTACATTGGAATGGATTTTTATATAGAGATACGAAATTAAGGTTATTTTTGTTATAACATACTGTACATATGTTTCTATTCTTGTTTAAAGTATTGTAATGAGGCAGCTAATTTTAAAATATAATATAAAATTCTAGCCCTTAAAGGCTATTATTGCAAACCGTTTAAGATAATTTAAAAAAATATAGTTATCATCTATTACAATCAAGCTTGTAGTCATGTAGTTATGTTTTCAAGGTTAAACAGATATATTTTAGATAGTCAGATATAATCTTCAAATACTGCAGAGACCTAAAGAATATGGCATTTAAGATATTTTAATGACATAAGGCTTTTCATGACAGTGAGTCATGTCTGCTCCTGGGAGCACTAATTTACTTCAAGAGAGTATGATGGGCATCAACAAACCCCTTATATGGAGTTTGCTCTCTTTGTGGCAAAGCTAGCCATTTGAGCAAGAAACTGCCCTTCTCTTGACTACTGACAATATGCCGTCCAAACTAGACAAGCAGGACGCAAAAGATGATGTCTGACAAACTTTGCCAAGACAAAATAAGACAATCCTTCAAATTCAGTCCTTCAAAATTTCCTGCTTGACAAAAAATTCTGTCAGATATTGTTGTTTGAAGATGAATACCTCAATGTTGAGAGGAACCTGGGGGTGACTGTCCAGGCAGCCAGCTGTCTTTGTCATTTCTATAGTTTTGAAAGTTCTATATTTTCTGTTTACTCAGGTAATATTATATCCCTCTTGGGTCTTTGACGATAGATATAGTTTTGCAGTTTTCCTTATTACCAAATTCAAAACATACACTTACATAAGAGTATGTAACCCTAACCCTAACCCTTACATAAGAGATGTAAAGTTTATAAGGTTGCAAAACATAAAAGCATGAGTTGTTTTTCTAAGATGTTTTAAAGTCTAAAAAGATATTTTTTAGGATGATAATACAAGTTATGATAGAAAGTTTAGATATAGAACTTTGGATTCATCAAGATAAGATAGATAATAGAGTATCTTCTCCAAAATTGCCAAATATAAATGAACTGGGCATTGTAAATATAATTCTTACCTGATAAAAGTTCTTACTATATACAGTTTTACTGTATTAGAGTTAAACCCTTTCATTTTTATTCAGACAAAGAAATGTTATGGAATATTTGTTTACCATGAAGATGTGTCTTTGTCAAGAAGCCTTCTGATTGGTTTAATAAAGAGCTGAATGGGCAATAGCTGGGCAAAACAAGGTTAGCTAGGACTTCCAGTGGCAGAGAGGTCTCTGGGAAGAAGAAAGGCAAGGAAACAGGATGAACAGCATGGATATAAGGTACCAATCCTTGTAAAAAAAAATATAGATTTAAAAATATGAGTCAATTTAAGTTCTATGAACTAGGTAAGAACAAGCCTAAGCTAAGGCAGAGCTTTCATAACTAATAACAAGTCTCCATGTTGTTCTTTGTGAGCTAGTGGCCCAAATAAATATTTCACAACACAGCACTTCTCCATGGCCTCTGCATCAGTTCCTGCCTCCAGGTTTCTGCCTTGTTAAAGTCCCTGTCTTGCCTTTGATGATGTACAGTGATATGGAGGCATCAGCCAAATCCTTTCTCCTCAACTTGTCTTTTGGTCATGGTGTTTCATCACAGAAATAAAACCCTAACTAAAACTGGGAGGAAAGGTTTTATTTGGCTTATATTTTCACTTCATAATCCATTATTGAAGAAAATCATGACAGGAACATGAAGGCAGAAGCTGATATGAAGGCAAAGGTTCAAAAACTGTGGAGAAGCAATTAAAGACACATAATGTGTCTTAGTTTTTTTTGTATGTGTGTGCATATGCATGCATGTTATAAGGTTACTTTTGGCCTTCACATATACTTATTCATATAACACACAGACATACATGGGCTCTAAGATTTTTTTTTTTTTTTTTGTCGCTTGCAAGCAGAACAGTTTACAGAATCAAGGCTCTATTCTGTCCAGTCCTCCTATTCTGTTGTGTATATACTCAAGGGAAACATTTTATTTTATATATTCAGAGTTTTTTGTGCATCTTATGAACACAATGATGAACATTTTACTCTATGTTTTATTGAACACACTGATTTTATCCATATGATCTATTTTAAACTGGGAAATATACTTCAAGACTAAATTGTACTTGAAATTTGATACAAAAAATAGGACAAGGGCATGCATTTTAAATCATCATTAACATGTAAGACAGGAGATTTATGTTTAAGACTGTGGGTGCATTGGTCCAAGTGTCCTGTTCTTGTACCTTGTTCCCAGCACCTCCATGGAAAATCATAGGTGATTTTATACCCCAGACCCCAGGGTTTGTTACTGTAGATTTTGAACTGGAAGAAGGAAATCCCACAATTTACTAAAACTAAGTTCTTGAACAAAATTATTTTTCAAACAAAGCAAAATAAAAAATAAATAAATAAAAGACTGATTTCTAACCCTGTATTATGGAGGAGTTAATGCTCTTCTTTTCTCTTTAAACTTGGGTAGATTTTTAAAGTTACAGTACCTATATGGTTTCACTAAGGATTAATGGAGACAATGTCAGACCTAAGGAAAATACAATACCTGACAAGAGACCTACGTGAGTCTGTGTTACATTCATCTCCCACCTATGTAAATGTAGAGGCTTTAGAGCTAGATGTATTTATGAACTCAAAAGCAAATGTTTAGTCTGACTGGATTTGGTACATAAATTTATCATCATTTTTAAAAAATTCAAAACACTTTAAAAATATTCCCTTATTTATTTTATGTGCATGAGTGTTTTGCCTGGGTATGTGTCTGTGCACCGTGTATGAGCAGTGCTCAGGGAGGCAGAAGAGGGCCTTGATCCTCTGTAACTAGAGTTAGAGATGGTTTTTAACCACCATGTGGGTGCTGGGACCTGAACCTAGGTCCTCCACAAAAGCAAATGAGCCAACTCCCTAGCCCCAAGATTTAACAATATCTTTACTACAATGCCTTGTTTAGAAAACAACCACGTGGGAAACCCTGTCAGAGATCCTAGTGCTCTATCCTCTGCTGGTTCCTGTGCCTCTCCTCCAGGAACCTCTCCTTCCGCTTTCCTCTTCTAAGGAAACAAGAGTTGTGTGGGGTGTCCACCAGAGAAGACTGCTCAACATGCCTGTAAGCCAATAAAAAGTCTTTGTTAGCCACCAGGTGACTACACTGGGGGTTTGGGAGCCCAGCATAGCCCCAAGCCTTTCTCGAGGTGAGCTTTTATACACAAAAACTCATGTTTTAGATGGATATACTTCATCTAACAAGAACAGTTAGCTAGAAGCAGAACTACAGAAGCTGAAAAGCAAGGTTAGGACATTTTGAGACTTTCCCCAGAACTACATGGACTTTGATGGACTAGGTCTTTGTTTCAGTTTGGCAGGTGGTGCTGTCTATGTGCTGAGTTTATAAGCGGACTGGCACTTCTGATATGGAAGCCGTTGTGCTAAGTCTGGGCCCTGTTACATCCCCACTGATCTTAGTGAATGAGTCAAATCATGGGCTCATCCTGTTGTAGTTTTTGATGTAGGACCCTGCCATAAATCCAGTCAGAATGAGAAAGGCCTAGTCAGTGCTGACAGCAGAGTAGTGAGCCAGGGGGACTGAGAGAACAGAGACTGCTATCAACTATTTTTTAACCATGGCAAGATTTGTTTTCCTAATTGCTTCTGATTAATTAGCAGAGAAGCAACTTTCTCTCAAAGCCAAGTATTTTTTATTTCATGAGAAGCAAGTCTAAGTCTCTCTAATTTTATAGTATCATTTTTGCAAGGAAATCTGTCATTTTAATTCAAAAATGGAAAATCTAATACCTCTATGTCCTGATCAATCTCTCTATGTAGTTTGGAAAGCACCAGGAGAGGTATATATACTCAAACCATTAGGATATGTCTACTATATTCACTAAGTAGTCTTAGAGGCTCAGTAATATTTCTGTTTTCCAGATGAATTAACCCACAAGGCAGACGAGCAGGCATCAGAATAAGAGAACATGCCTAGGTTAAAGGCTTTGGATATTAGACAAGTTTTAGCCCTTTATAAGACCTCTAATGTCACTTTAGGCCTCTCCCAGTTACAGGGAGTTTTGTCAGTCAGTGGACTGACAGGCTGGTTGGTTCTTATCCCTATGTAGAATGGGGGCCTGGTATCTGAGTATAACCAGCAATCCTGGCTAAGTTTTGGCTGGGAATGATTAACTCTATCCCCAGGGTCCCTTCCTGTGGCATAGCATTTTATTTCCCTTGGTTTTTCTTTTTTTCCAAAGGGCCAGAATTTGTTTGTTAAAATATTTTTTCTGGAAGCCTCAATTTTACAGTCCCAATTTTTATAATGGAAACTCCCTTATTTCTGACAACTAGGGGGCCCAGCCACAAGGCATGCATAGAATTGTAAACTCCATATTTCTGTCTCAAAAGATAAATTTCCATATCTTTTCTTTTTTCTATATAACCAAAGTCTTGAATTAGGCATCAAAAAGTAAAGAGCAAGATGAAATACAAGCTACAAGTCTGTAGTCACACCAGCTAATATCTTCTTAGTATCTGTGTTCTTCAGTTTCTAGTCCAGGCCTGAGGGTGGTGGAGGCAGCACTGTATTCATACTAAACATATATCTCAGGAGGTTGTGGAGGTGTAGAGAGTAGAAGGGACAGGGATCCAATGAAACCTTAATTTCAATGGGCCCATAGTTCAGAGACAGTTCATTTGACAGCAGTGTCTGTGGCTTCTGTTTTCTTGTCCTGGGTGTGGTGGATCCATGGTGTAATATCAGTTACCATCAGTGCCACAGGAGTAGAGAGAACCACCCTGTAGAGTCCTTTCCAGGTTGGTTTCAGTGACCCTTTATCTACTTGTCTGACCCAGACAGTATCAGTGGCCTGGGACAAGGAGAAAGCAGTGGTAGAATGTGAGAACAGCTGGGTCTCTCTGATAGTCAGAAGAATAGCCTTTATGGAGAACTGGAGGCCTGTGGTGACTGGAGAAAGGAATTGTTAGAGACTCCTGCTAGCTGCAGTTTCTGAGCTTGAGAAGCAGTGGGGGAGGTCTTTCAAAAATAGTCTCACAGGAGTTAAATCCATCCATCCCTATAGGGGTGTAGCAAGTCAAAGCAAAGGCAGGAGTGCTTTCCATCATTTGGTGGACTCTAATGAGAGTTTTGTTAGAAGTTGTTGTGTTGTTGTTTTTTGTGTTTTCCTTTCTTTGCTTCCCTCCCTCCCTCCTTCCTTTTTTCTTTCTTGGTTTTTTTTTTTTCATGGCCAGAACTTAGAGGTCTCTATGCACAATAGAGTTTTTAATCTATGTCTAAAGTTTTAGCTATTGAGATGTTTTGGCTATGAAAGCCAGGCCATTGTAGGATCCCTAATGAGAGGGCTGGGGGAGGCTACATAATGGAGCCAGTTTCTAGAGAAGCTTCTTTTGTTTTTTGAGCAGTTTCAGTGCAGGTGGGGCAAGTCTTTTTCCACCCAGAAAAGGAATCCATGAAAACTAGTAAAATACCTTCATCATGCCCACAACAGTAGAGATCTCTGCAATGCCACTTTTTTTTTTTTTTAACAGAGTTCACTGAGATGTTGGTCTCTCTAGGGGGTCTCTGTTTTGGATTCACTGGAGCACAAATTTGGCATCTGATAGAGACACCTCACACTAGGCTGTCCAGTGTAACATACTTTGGTTTGAACAACTAAGGAATTCTGTTTTTGGATCCCTGATGAGTATCCTGGTGAAGATCAGTTACCAGAGTCCTGTCAGTTCTTTCTGGGAGAATGTTCTTTCTCTCTAGTATTCACCAATCTGTGGTTTTGAGTTATTCTTGTTTTTTATCCATGAAGTTTCAAGTAGCACTGGGTCAGGGTATGCCATCAACTGGCTCACCAGTCTTAGGGATGTTTGTCCAGCAGACAGAAGCATGTAGAAAGGCACACACAGAGACACACATACACACAGAAGCACACAAGCACACAAAGACACACGTACACACAGAAGCACACAAGCACACAGAGACACACATATACACAGAAATACACAGGCATACAGAGATATACATACATAGAGAAACACACAGGCACACAGAGACACACATACACACAGGAACATGCAGAAAGGCGCACAGAGACACGCATACATACACACAGTAAAAACAAGCAGTGGTGACCAGCACATATTCATGCACCTGACCAGACAGAAGGAACCTGTGATGTCTTATGTGGATCACAAAAACTCGATCATCAGCCACATCCAATGTATATAAACAGAAGACACGTGAACCAGACTTACCAAAGAAGATTTCTCAGACATGGGTTTAAGCCAATAGGCAGTCTTTATTAGCTATCCAGGGACTATACTGGGTGCTTGGGATCACAGGGTAGCACTGAACCTTTCTCAGGATGAGTGTTAGATTAGGTGTGGCCTTATTGGAAAAAGTGTGTCACTGTGGGGTGGGCTTGTGGTTCTCCTATGCTCAACTCACTCCAGTGTCTCAGTTGACATCACCAGGCCCCGCCATGATAATGGACTGAATGTCTGAAGCTGTAAGCTGACACCTCAATTAAATGTTTTCCTTTAGAAAAGTTGTTATGGTCAAGGTGTCTCTTCACAGCACTGGACACCCAACTAACACCTCATGTTAGTAGAATGACCTCAACCATAATTGTTGAAACTTAACTAAAACAAGACTCCTTAGCTAAGGGTTGCCATTTGTGATATTCACTTTATACAAATGACGAATTTGTACCCGAGATAATGTGAGCTCTGCTCCTGTGTGTGCTAGAAACAGAACACCTTGAGGTAAAATAGAAACAGGACAGTAAACAACTCTGTAAACAAGAGACTGTTGCTGCATGGTCTCATGCCTGATGTTTATTATCTATGGCCCACAGCAGTTCTTTTGGGCAGGAAGAAGGTTCAGTTTGACTTAGGACAATTAGGGAAGCCACACATTAAAGAGATCAGTCTAACTCTTTTCAAGGTTTATCTGTAGCACCCAAAAGATAAAATTTTACAAAATTCATTAAGAGCATACTAACACCAGAATCATGAATAAATGGAGTTTTACATGTGAAATAATGCTTAATCCTACTTAGTACTCTCTCACACTTTTTTTTTTTTTTTTAGAATTTTCTCTAAAATTCATTGACTTGGTTTGTAGAGCTTTAGTCATTTTTTAAAAACCTTTTCTTTTCCTTTCTGTCTTAGTCAGGGTTTTACTGCTGTGATGAGACACCATGGCCATGGCAACTCTTATGAAGGAAAACATCTAATTAGGGGTAGTATAGTTTATTATCATCATGGTGGCTCAGAGACAGACATTGTAAGCATACGTTGACATGGATCTGGTGGGATGTACCTCGTACAAAGGCACGACCCTGGGCGTGGCTTCATAAACCCATGCACACCCATCTCTTAAAAAGAGAGGTCATGTTTTGGTCACTCTCTCCTCCTGTCCTGCTTCTCTGCTTTTGTACCCACCTGGAACTCTCTTAAATAAACTCTTGTGTGGCCTTGATAGTGTGAGTGTATGTCTCTTCTCACACACAAAACCAACAGACATGGTATTGGAGAGATAGCTGAGAATTTTGTATCTGGATCAACAGGCAGCAGGAATAGACAGTGAGCCACTGGCCTGGCTTGAGCATCTGAGGCCTCATAGTTGGTTCTCAGTGGCACACTCCCTCCAGCAAAGCTACACCTCCGAATAGTGTGACTCCCTATGAGCCTGTGGGGACAGTTTTATTCAAACCACCACACTTACTTTTCCTCCCTCCCTCCCTCACACAAAGGGTTTCTCTGTGTAGCCTTGGCTATCCTGGAACTCCCTCTATAGACCAGTCTATAGATCTCAAACTCAGAAATTCATCTGCCTCTGCCTCAGGAATGATATGTATGTATGTATGTATGTATGTATCTATCCATCTATCTATCTATTTTTCCATCCATCCATCTATCTATCTATCTATCTATCTATCTATCTATCTATCTATTTATTTTAGACAAGATCTTACTATGAAACTCTGGCTAGAACTCTCTATGTAGACTGGGATGGCCTGACACTCATAGACCCACCTATCCAGGGACTATACTTGAGTACTCTAACCCAGGCTGACTGTACCTCCTTCCATAGACTAGCCTGGCTTTGAACTCACAGCAGTCTTCCCATTGCAGCCTCACAAATTCTGGGATTATGGTATGAGCCACCACATCCAGCAGATTTGAGCTATTTTAATTAAGAAATGATGTTATATATTAGGATAAGATCTGAGGAATAACTTATGAATATATAATAGTCATAATCTAAATATTTTGCACTCCTTATGAAGCTAATTCACAAATATTTAAATGGTGTTGCTCATCTGATTTATGATCTAATATAAAGATGTTTCAGGAAGAAAAAAAAACAAGCTGTGTACAAAAGAAGAGTTGTAAACAATTTTTTCTCTTTCAAATTTATGTGTACGTGTGAGTGTACCTCCTGTGTGTGTGTGCCCATGGAGACCAGAAGAGAGCTCTGGGTCTCCTACAGCTGTGGTTTCAGGCAGTCGTGTGCCATCCAACTTGAGTGCTGGGAACTGAAAACCAGTCCTCTGCAGGAGCAGCAAAGCCCCTTAAACCATTGAGCCACCTCTGCAGCCATGGCCATGGCCAATCTCAGAATGGTCAGTCTCTCACTGGGAATGGGTTTCTTCTATCTGATCTAGGAGACATGTAGTACCTCTCTCTCTCTCTCTCTCTCTCTCTCTCTCTCCCTTCATTTGTGTTTATTTTATGATGAATTTATTATCATTTTTTGTGTCTTGGGGATATCCTTTTCACAGTCTCCCTTCCTACCTTTGGAACAATTTATTCTTTTCAGTAAGGATCATCTCAATATGGCTTATGTATGGGTTAATCCAGCCAGGAGCTCGGTAAGTTTGACAACACATTTTGGGTGATTGGTTCACCTGAATATGTTCATTGACTAGAGAATCGATCTACATTTAACTCTGCTGTGGGATAATGCTATTGTACACAGTGAAGATTTGCTACTTGAATTGTTTTAATAAAAGGCTGATTGGCCAGTAGCCAGGCAAGAAGTATAGGCAGGGTGACCAGACTAGAATTCAGGGAAATGGAGTCAGGAGTCACCAGCCAGATGCAGAGGAAGCAAGATGAGTATGCCTTACTGAGCAAAAGGTACCAAGTTTTGCAGCTAAAAATAAATATAAATATGGGTTAACTTAAAGAGATAATGGACTAGTATTCATAAGCCATATTAAGCCCCCTGGTCAGTTATTGGAGTGGATGCTTGGTATTTGAGTTACTGGTGGGACAGAAATGTAGACTTCTGTCTACATTTGATGTACAAATGTTTGGCAAGAATTCCCACATAAAACCTGACAGACGCTTAAAAGGGGATTCTAGACACAAAGGAACAGGGTCAAGCATAGCTTCTTGGTAGCAACATTTTCTTGAGTGGGCTCTGTTTGCTGGCAGAGTTCCTTTAAGAGATGACTTCCTGACCCAGCATTTGCAAAAACCACATGGCTGTCTTTAAAGGCCCTGTTACCAAACACTTAAATGAAGTTTTTGAACAGCAGACAGCATGCTACTTGATGGCTGCTTGGACCCAAAACTCCCCAGAGTTGGAATGGTAAACATGGCTTTCAAAGCTGGCTGTAAACATGCTCCCATCATGAGACCTGCTTCTCAAGGAACCAAGAAATGGGGTGGATCCAGCTGTCAAAGCCGAATTTAATCCTAACTATGCCATTTATCTGATTAAAGACTCTGTGTGGTCAGGAAAAGAGAGAGAGATAGAGTAAAGACAGATTCAGATAAAACACACACACACACACACACACACACAAACCACTCTCTAAAGGGTTCACAGTGTGTTTAAAAATATACATAGGCTTGAGTGCTGGACTCTTTCTGTCTGGCAGAACAGGGCAGAGGGAGATCTGGACCAGCTGGCCTCTCCCTGGGATTTGAGCTAGATGATGAGTGTCAACGACCCAGCACCCCCTAGCCACCCCTAGCCACCCCTAGCCACCCCTAGCCACCCCTAGCCACCGGGGGAAATCACATGCTGAGTCACTGAGTTGGGAGCCTTGTCGAAGCAAGAACACACTTTATTGCATCAGTCTGAGGCTTATATAGGGCTGTGAGAGGGGAGTGGGAATCTTGGGATAGGGTAGGTGGGATGGGGAAAAGGGCCAGTTGCATGTTAGCAGAGGCTAGGCAGAGGTGGTCTTAGATCAGGCTATGCTGAGTCACTCACACGTGGAGTTTATGGCCAGAGATAGGTCGCCAAACTCTAGGAAGGCTTAAGAATTTACAATGGGCCTCAACCCTGCCGCCTCAGAAGGGCCCAACACTTGAGAAAATAAAGAGAAGTTATAGACAGTCATAAAAAGGAAACATAGTTTTAAAATAATAAATTTCTTAAAAAGAGAGTAAAGTAATATTTAGAAAGCCACTTAAAGATAAAAAATACACAGAGTCTGGATACTATAGGTTATTATGTCGTCTTTGAATTGTTTGACTGTTGAGGAAGAAAGCCTAAAAGACATTTGATTATAAATGCTGCTGGATTAATCCAACCTATATATTTAAAAAATGCTTTGACATCAAAATTTAAGTCAAAAGATATGTTACTCTGAAAAAGAGGTATGCTTTTATTCCTATAGGAAATGAAAGGCTATGGATTTATTCTGGGTTAAGAAAAATCAGGTTTGATCAAGGAAGACCCCCCTGAAAATATCTAATAGGAGCAGATGGCCCAGATAATTCAACATTTCAGAGTGTCTCTGTTGCAGTTTCCTCTGAATTCTGCATCCAGTACAGCTTCAAGGCTGCTGGCTGAGATGATCCAGCCTCATAGACTTATCTAGCCAAACTTAACCATTATCCTGAATTTTTTCAGTGTCCCCCAAAGATTATCAGTGCCCTCAATCAGCAGAAAGTAGTCTAGGAAACTACACCCACATTCTCCAAAAAAATCATGGATATTTGTCATTGTTTAGGGGGGTTGGTTAAAAGTTATTGTGGATAATGATCAGGAAAAAAAGCTAAACAAAGGAGATTATATTCTGGGATCTTGTTCTGAAAAGAAAAAGGATGATATGGAAATGATAGGATAAAAGTGTAGATTATTGAATCTACTTTAATTCAAAGCACAACTACAGTCTTACATATTTCACATTAGTATAAATTCAAGCTTATTGATATAAAGTTAATTTTGTTATGCTGTATGTATATTTTTATTCTTATTTAGGGTATCATGTTTGTATAGCCCATTTAAAATATAATATATAATTAAGAAATACAAATTAATAGTCATCTATAATAGTCAAACTTATAGTTATATTAGGTTTTCTTCTTTTTAAATATTTATTTATTAGGTATACTGTAGCGGGAAATCAGGAACTATATATGTGAACGATCGCGTCAGAGGACTGGAGACGAGCGGGGCGTGGTTAACTGGAAAGGATTCCGGAAGTAGACCTTCGAGGGAGAGGACCAGGACAGGAAGCCGTCATTCTCTCTTGAGAGTTCCCGACCGGGTGCACAGTTCGGCCCAGCTGCGAGGGAGTTCGGACGTACAGTGTGGGGATGAGGAGTTTTCCTTAGAAAGGCTCTGGCGCGCTGCAACCTTATCCTTTCATTTTCTCTTAAAACCGTCTCTGTTTTGTAAGTGATTTTCACAAAATAAACCCCATTTAAAACATATCTCATGGCGGGTTTTTACCGCGATAGTATACAGTATATAGAAGAGGTTACCAGATGTCATTATAGATGGTTGTAAGTCACCATATGGTTGCTGGGAATGAACTCAGGACCTCTGGAAGAACAGTCAGTGCTCTTAACCTCTAAGCCATCTCTTCAGTACCCTACATTAGGTTTTCCAGGTATACAAAGATATATTTAAGATATATAGGTAATCTTCAAACACCTCAAAGACCTACAGAATATGATATAATTATGTTTAATAACCTAAGGCTTTTCATGACAGTGAGACATGTCTGCTCCAGGAAGTACCAATCTACTTCAGAGAAGATGATGGGCATTGAAGAAACTCCATATGGAGTTTACTTTCTTTGTGGAAAAAAGTTAGCCACTGGGCAAGAAACTGCTGTTGCCTTGACTGCTGACAGTATGCTGTCCAAATTTGACAAGCAGGACACAAAGGAAAGTGACAGCAGAACTTTGCCAAAATAAAGTGTAGAAGTTCTTTAAAAATCTTGCTTCATGGGGCTGGAGACATGGGTCAGCACTTAAGAGCACTGACTGTTCTTCCGGAGGACCTGAGTTCAATTCCCAGCATCCACATGGCAGCTAACAACTGTCTGTAATTCCAAGATCTGACACCCTTACACAGTTATATGTGCAGGCAAAACACCAATTCACATAAAATAAAAATAAATATTTAAAAACAATCTTGCTTCACAGATAAGTCTGTCAGATATTGTAGGCCTGTAAGCCAAAGTTGGATGCCTCAAAGTTGCAGAGAAATATTGGGTGATTGCCCAGGCAGCTCAGTGTCCTTGTTACTAGATCACATTTCATTCTTCTGGAGTCTTTGATGGAGTTGAAGACTAGATAGTTACAGTTATAATTATTCTTAATTATGATAAAAGGGTAAATTAGATATAAAACTTTGAACTCACCAAGGTAAGATAGATAATTGATCATTTTTTTCTGATTTTGTGAATCACAAATAGACTGAATATTGTAACAGTTATTCTTGCTTGATAACTGTTTTGTTATATGTAATTTTACTATGTTAAAGTTAAAACCTTCCTTTTTATTAGACAAAAGGGGGGAAATGCTGTGAGATAATGCTCTTGTACACTGTAGAGATTTGTTACTTGAGTTGGTTTAATAAATGGCTAAATGGCCAGTAGCCAGGCAGGAAGTATAGGCAAGGAGTTCAGACTAGGAGAATTCAAAGAAGAGGAAGGTCGGAATCAGAAGTCACCAGCTAGACACAAAGGAAACAAGATGAGAATGTCTTACTAAGAAAAGGTACCAAGCTAAGTGGCTAAAATAAATAGAAATATGGGTTAACTTAAAGTGTAAGCATTAGGTAGTAACAAGCCTGAGCTAATGGATGAGCATTTATACGTAATATTAAGCGCCTGAGTCAATTATTGGGAAAGTGGCTGCCAGGTAATAGAGAGTTGCTAGCAGGACAGAAACTTCTGTCTACATAGCCTCTTAACTTTAGCATTACTCTCTGAATTTTAAAGCATGTGATCAAAAATTCAGCATTCTTTTGGGGCCACCAACCCTGTGCCTAGCCCCACAGTTTAGCATGGGCACATCTACTGACTTCACCATAATATTGCCAGCAGACATTGCTTCTTTAAAATGAAATCGTTCAGGGCTGGAGAGATGGCTCAATGGTTAAGAGCACCGATTCCTCTACCAGAGATCTGTTCCGAGCATCATACTTTCATTAAACTCCTGAGAATACAATGAAAACAGTTTCCTATTTATTGCCATGGTAAGCTGTCTTATAAGAAACTATTCAGACCTGCCTTTATTCGCTGCAAAGTGTGTTAGAGAGACTAACATATAAACTAGTGATAAAGGGCTATACCGTATATGCCCAGACAGAGTTTGGGATAGTCACTGTAAGGGCTTGAGGAGATCTGGACACAGAAACTCACCCTAAAACTGGAGCAGAATAAGCATTAATTCCAGACTGAGGCAGGAAAAAAAAGGCCCTGGGATCCATGATGATTTGAGGAAAGATGATGATGATGAAATACGAGGGTGTGTGTGGAAGTGTGGTTTTGAGCAACTTTTTCTGTGAAGTAGGAAGAATTTACTTTGACTCTGGCTCCTAAAGCCAATGCCCTGTGGCAGAGTCCAGCAGATTGTGTCCTTATTAGCACAGAAGTGGTACAGAAGTAGCCACAGTGTGAGATGTGTGCCATTTGTCATTTAGTTAGACAGAAGACTCTATGAACAGATTAATAAATTGTACAGGACAATCTAAGTATAGACAAAATTCAACAGAGCTGTGCCATAAACGTTTACCTATGTATAATCCAACTTGTGAACTAGCTTGGAGTGAAGACAAAATCAGACCCCATATACAAGGCTCTTATTGTGGAAAGTGACTTCAGGCATGCACTGAGTAATATTGTAGGAACATTTGTTGTGGCTTCCTAACCCCTTAATGCTCAAGGATGTGTGGTTAGTTATAGCTTATCTAAACTGAACCAACCCACTCATACCACAGTAAATCATTTTCAGTTATTTATTATTGTGTAACAAACTACCCCAAGCCAATGGCTTATAACAGTGGCAATAATCCATGTGTGGCTATCCAGTTTGGGCAGGGCTCAGTGGAAAAGATCATCTGTACCCCAGATGGCATTTGTGAGGGTGGCTCCAAAGACCAATTAGAGTGTAGGTGACAAGTGAAATCATCTGGGGGCTTTGAGATCCTGTTTGGCACTTGGTGGCTGGGGCAGCTAGCACTGTTCTCTCTGTGTGGACTTTGCTGCAGTCTACAGGTGTGTTGAAGCCAGCCTCCCTCCCCCCAACAGAAGGCTCAGAAATCTAAAGGAATAGTTTGCACGTTGGCTCTGCCATTTACTCTGTTACTCTCAACAAGTCCCTTCTCTCGCCCTTCTAAATCTCAGTTCTCAAAATCTTAAAGTCAGGACTTAGTCTCAATTGCCCAGAAGAAGATGCTGAGGCAGGACTTACAGTGGATGTAATTTATTTGAGAGTTAATTCCAGCACACATCAGAAGGAAGCTGGGAAAAGATACAGGGAAAGAAGTCAGGAAATGATGCTCAACCAAGAAAGTACCAGAGTCAGTAACTGGAGCTCAGAGGACAGTGCAGAGTTACCTCACCTAAGAGTAAGGGGAGCCTGAATATTATTTTCTCGTCGGTTCTAGTCAGTCATTGCTTGAAGACAGCAAATTCGAGGTGGGTTTGAAAAAAATCTGAAAGCAGAGATGAGGCAGGCGCTGATGGACCAAAACTGAGCAGCTTTGCAATTGAGAACAGTGAGATTTGAACTGATGTGAACATTCTTCATTGAATAATATTGTTTTCGTAAGATTGTCGAGTAATTAAACGTGATAGCGTTAAAAAGAAAGGAAGGAAGGAAGGAAGGAAGGAAGAAAGAAAGAAAACCTCCATTCCTGGTGTAAAAGTACTCTCAGTGCTTTAGTAGTCTTCGCAACAGCATTTACGGTAGTCTCTGAGGGTCCTGGACCGTTTCCAGTGCTGCCCATCAGTCCAGTCTGAGCTGTGTAAAGGCAGTATCACAGACCGGCATTACCATAAGTGAGTTGGCCTCTGCAGTGGACTTATGGGCGGATCCATAAATTTCGTGCCTCTGCACTCACTACCACCCTTCAGGTGGTTTCCTCACCACTCTAACCCGTTTTGGATGGTCACTCTTTCTTCGGCTCCCATTCCCATCCTCCACAGTGCTTTTTGGGACCGCCCACAAACGGCTTACAAACTTAACAGTAAAATATGGAGTTCCTAAATCGGTAGTCATTTGATAGTTTTTGAATAGAGGCATAAAATAATCCAGTATTTAGGAAGGTTTTGGAGGGCAGACTTGGATGACAGCAAAAATGGAAAAGCACACACATACAGAGCACAGTCACACACACACCCGCCTGCGTAGGCATGCGCATGTATGTTTTGAAGTTATTGCGATTGTCCATTTTGAGACATGCGAGGTGAAGCTTCTGTCCTGACACCAAACTCAAAGAATATAAACGAAGGGGCAGATGAGAAGGGGACAGAGTGAGGCATCTCATAACAAAACAAGCAGTGGCCTCTTGTCTAAAGGCGTGGCTCCTAGTTCAGGCAGCCTTTGACAGCTTTGCAACTTCCTGGGCATGAAAGACCGAAGGCTGCACCTCCTAGAAGCATTGCTGGGACCCCAACCACGAGAACAACAGAGTAAGTGCGCCAACCCTGTTCTCTCGTCTATCGGGAAAACGGGGGGAGTGGCTAGCATCCTCCCTAAGGGGCTGCCGCAGATGCGATGCTAAGTACCAGGCAGCTGCGGGCACCCCGGCGGAGCCATTGCTTCCTCTAGCTCTAAGGCCGGAGAAGCCGCACACAGAAAGACCGCACCACCGTCTGAGCGCCCGGGTTTCCCCGCAGCACTTAGCGTCCAGGGGCCGCGCACTGTTGCTGGGGCCCGGGCACCGCCCTCTTTCATTACGGGCCAATGGTGGCGCGGCTAAAGCACCGCCCAGCTACAGAGAGGACCAATGGCAGCGCAGAAAGGGCTACGCCCTGCTCCTCATGGGCCAATTGCAGTGTGCCCCGGCGCCCGAGCCGCCCCAGCCTGGCGAGGAGGCGGGCAGACTGCCGCTGGCTCCGCCCCACTCCCCTCTGACCCGGTGTCTAGTCGCTCTGTCTTCCTGTTCCAAACCACGTGGACGCGTTGGGGGCCCGCCGTAGTCCCTGTCGCGTTCCCAGCTCCCGGCTCTCCGCGGACGGCGCGCACATGGCGACCCAGGCGCACTCCCTCAGCTACGCAGGGTGCAACTTCTTGCGCCAGCGGCTGGTCCTGTCCACCCTCAGCGGGCGTCCGGTCAAGATCCGCAGGATTCGGGCCAGGGACGACAACCCGGGCCTCCGAGGTGACTTGGGAGGGGGCGTGGGGGGCGGGGATCCGGGCACGCCGCCCCGAGCCGACGCGGGGCCCGTGGGGGGACTGGTGGTCGGGCGGCGGGGGAGGCGGATCTGATCCGGAGCTGTACCACGCGTGGAATGATTCCCTGCGGTTCCTGGAAGCGCGGGTAGTAAACAGCTACACGTTTTCCTGGCTGGCGTGTTGCTACGAATCGTAGGCGTCGCCTACTCACTTCCCTCTCTGGAGACTCTTGCTTTCGCCATAAACCTCTCAAAGGAGAAAAATACTTTATTGGACCAACATGTAGTAGTGAGTGGACAACAGACATTGAGAGGGGAAAGTACCACTGGTTGATTCCTTGTTCTCGTCCAAAGCAGGTCTCTGAAACCCCTGCACCACTTAGATACCAGTTCTTGTCGCCATTGTTTCTTGGCTCCCCCACATCTCTTTGGGCACTGGATTGCGAATTTTTATTTTTAAATGATATACTTCTTTCTATTAGTCACTGGTGTGCGCAGTAGAGATGCTTTTAGATGGGTTTTTGAAACGGGGTTTCATGTTGCCCAGGCTGGGCTCAAACTTGGTTTGTAGCTGGAGATGACCTTCATTCAACTCCCTTCTTTCTGCCTCCACCTCCCGAGTGTTGGGATTATTTCTGGCCTGCTACATTGCGCTCAGCTGAGAAGTTTTAGACCTAATTGTCTTGACTTCAGGAAAAGGAACACCAAACAGTAAGCTTTAGGCTTCAAGCTCTTTATTTATTTGCCCCACAAGGGCGGATGTGTTAAACCCATCATTGGAACTCACATCTCATTAAATGGCTTTGGTTTTCAACAGTTCCTCTAGAATTTAGGTACCTGTTCAAAATGTCTCTTTGATCTCCAAATTAAGACAATTGGATCAAAACCTTTCTGGAGCCTGAAGGTAGAAAGGGGCTGTACTTGGAGACTTCCTGGTTTAGGGTGATGTGTTTAACTCTGCAGAAGCTCTTGATGACCAGACCCTTTCATCATCTGTCTGAATATATATATATATATTTTTGATAGTTTCTGCCACTCTTGAAGTTTTGTGCATGGTGATAGAAACAGAAGGCTAGAAAGGAAGAAACTAGAAGGCTTAGTAAGGTTTAAGATCCTGTTCTCGATGTAGAGCTGGAGAGAGCACTGGGCTTGGGAACATACCCCTGTAATCCCAGCAATCAGGAGGCTGAGGCAGGAGGATCACAAGGCCAGGTTGGGTTACACAGTGAGTTTTTGTCTCACAATAAAAACTGGGAGGCAGAGGCAGGTGGGTCTTTTGAGTTGACCCTTGGCATTTTTCTGAAAGGGTAGGGATTCTGGTACCTGGGGAGGTGGTCATTTTATGGGATGCACCGCTGTATAACATTTGCTTTATCCCAAGTCTTAGGTTCTGTTGTGATAAAAGACTATGTCTGAAAGCAATTTGGGAAGGAAAGGGTTTATTTCAACTTAACCAGTAGTCCATTGCAGGAAGGAGGTCAAGCCAGAGTCCAAGGAAGGATGCTGCTTACTGGCTTGCCCAGTTTGCTTTTGTATACACCACAGGACTACCTGCCCAGGAGTGGCATCACCCACAGTGGAGTGGGCCCCTCCACATTTATCATCCATCAAGTAAATGTTCTACAGGCTTGCCGATATCAATCTGATTTACTTTCTGAATTAAAGTTTCCTTTTCTCAGGTGATTCTGGTTTGTGTTGACAGAAAAAACATAACTATCATACCTCCTCGATGTACCAGGATAACAATGCCACTGTGCACAGGGACCCTGTGCTGACTTAAGGGCTTAGGGACCTAGCTAGATGCTTGTCGGGTTACTTGCAGAGGGACCCAGATACACATCTCTACTTTCATTTGTACATTTGCCGTGCATGTGAGTGTGTACACAGATTAAGTGTGTGTAATACACACATACACGTAAACACATGAATGTAGCCTCAGACACATGATTTGGGGCCATAGTCAAATCTATGGGCGCTTCATCCATCTCCATCTGCCTCTTTTTGACTCAGGTTATGGAATTTGGAAACGAACTCCAAAAAAACTACCAAGTTCAGTCTTCATCTGAAATGCAAAAAAAAGCAGCCACATTCCCCAAAGATGCTTGTTTAAACGTCCCAAAGGGATTGGTACTTTGGAGGAAACCTGCCTCTGGACCAGTCAGAAGTTTATTGAGCCTCATGTGAAAGGCTTTGGAGAAGGGTAGTACAGATAGCAGTAGGTTGCCCTTGCACTCAGGGAACTTGTGTGGGATGCTGTGGTAAAGTATGAGAGCCAAGTGTGGTAGAGAGAGGAACTCCATGGAGCCTAGAGCAGAGAATAACCTGAATGTAAGGAAGACATTCTGGATGTTCTGTTGTCACTGGATATGGTGGCTGTGAAGATCATTAGAGGCTGTGTATGTCTGTGTCTAGGAGTGTGCCACAGAGCTCTCTGACCTCTCCTTCATACATACCCTTCCTTTATATACATGGAGTAAATGTCAAAGCAAAACCCATTTTCCTGGTAGAGTCAGTTAGTCCTACTTTGTGGGATTGTAACAGGGCTGACTAATAGATGTGATGAGCAGGGCCAGTGAGCAGGAGGAGCGGATGCCAGTGGGTTTTTTGATAATCTACTGCTTACTGGGGAAAGTTGTGCTGCCTGGTGTCCCAAGCCTTTCTATGCTGCCATTAGAAACTCTCCAAATAGTTAAGGAGAAGAATGTTGTTCCTTTGAAGTTCCCTTTTAGGCGACCAGTTCTATATATTTGCATATTATTGGCAGTTTTGGCTTCTGGGATGCTAACAGTATTTAGAGACATTTTTTGGATATTATTGGGGGAATTGCCAAGTAGGAGAGCCCAAGAAAATACTGATATCCTACAAGATAGGGGATGGACCTCACAGTTAAGAGTTATTCTATATATTAGTAATAATTCTATTGAAATGTCAGTCCTGGAGCTTAAAAACTCTTAGAGTTTAATAATTGAAGCTTTTCTTTATATCCCAGATTCTTAAGAATGGCAGCAGGAACTGGACATGGTAGTATTTATACCTGTAACCTACCATAGAGAAGGCTGAGTTTGATGGCAGTCTGGACTGCAAAGGAAGACCCTTGGCTTTAGAAGTGGATGAGACTCAGGTCATACCCAAGTCCTGGGACTCCAGGCAAAGAAATTGATATGTCAAATAAAATTACATAGAGGTTTAAAAAATGAGAAGAAATTGGACTCCAAAGAAAGATGGTTCTAGAATGGTTCCAGTTAACTCTATAGACCTATCTATCTAGTATGGTGGCACATATACGTATATATACGTATATTGTATATTTAATAAAAGTAGTCTGGAATATCTTTTGTATATTTAATAAAAATAGTCTGGAATATCAGAGAGACGGAGAACACCCCACAGCCAGTTCTCACCCAGCAGCTCCTCAGGCCTACCTCCAGGAGTCTTCTGACTCCAACCTCTTGTCTTTAACTGACAAGGTTACCAGCAAGGGAAGCTGAGCTCTTTGTTTATTTATCTATCTATTGATTGACTTATTGATTCACTCATTTATTTAGCTGTTTGTTTATTCATTCATCTATCTATCTGTTTGCTTATTGCATATTTGGTTATCTAGTCTCCTGTGGACCGTGGATGGAGCTTATTTGTAAACTTTGCAGTCTTCCCTTCCCCCCCTCCACCCAGCTGTCTCACTTCCTAGTTCAGGTTCCTTCGATCTAGGATTAAAGGTGTGGGCCTCCTCTGCCTGCTTGTTAGATCCAGAGGATCTCTGCCCCTCTAGAGATGGATTACAGGTGTGGGTCACCACTCCAGACCTTCAAGGCTTGGCTCTGTCTTCTGATATTCCAGACTATTTTTATTCAGTATACAATGTATATACACACCTGCTGTAACCCCAGCACTCAGAAATAGAGGCAGGAGGTTTGCAGGGTCCAGGGCCAGTCTGGGTTACTTGGTGAATTCTAGGTCAGTTAGGCCGCTGGTTCTCAACCTGTGGATTGAAACCTCATGGCGTTTGGAAATATTTCTTTCATAGGGGTGGCCTAAGACCATTGGAAAACACAGATTCTTACACTACAATTTATAACAGAAATACAATTATAGTCATGAAGTAGCAACAAAAATAATTTTATAGTTAGGTGTCAGCACAACATGAGGAACTGTATTTA
Source organism: Sigmodon hispidus (assembly GCA_004025045.1). Taxonomy (NCBI): domain Eukaryota; kingdom Metazoa; phylum Chordata; class Mammalia; order Rodentia; family Cricetidae; genus Sigmodon; species Sigmodon hispidus. The sequence continues at coordinate 121,891 of PVIH01003193.1, read as the reverse complement.
AACGTTGAAGAGGTTAGAGAACCTAGGAGGTTGATAACCACTGAGCTAGGCAAAGTAGTCTGAACTAGTCTCAAAACACTAAACAGAACAAAAGCAACAGAAATGTAATCATGTACAGTTTATATTTCGCTCTTAAACACAACCAATCATTGTATTCTTCATGTCAGGAGGAAGTAATATTTCTGTTGTTGTTTCTGTCATTTTATTGAAAGTAAAGTAGCCAGGATAGTCGTGTGAGTTGATGGATTTAAGGGCTTAAGGAGTTCGCTTGGTCTACCAATTTCGATGTAACGGGAGGGCTAAGTGGAAAAGAACTTCACACAAAGGGTATTGTTGTTTGAATAACCCAGATGAGGCACTAGTCTGGGTAAAAGCAGTAAGTTTAGGAGCCCGAGGATAAGATTGCTTTTACTGGGATTGCACTTATGCTCAGCTTCAGAGCCATCTTCTATCTAAAAATTAGAAAAGTTACTTGGGCCTGTGGTAATGCTGTTCATGGCTTGAGTAGATGTCTTTCTGAAGGGGGAGGTTATACAGGGTTTTAATGAAAGAATTCTTTAAAATGTGTCTCAAAAACATACATGAGGTTCTTTGAGAAGAAAAACAGTTCTTGCTTAGCTGATATTTTTAGGGGGTAAATCTGGCTGTTTGTAAATTAGATCTTCTAAAAGGAAGGTCCCATTTTTCCCCATTATGATTTGGTGACAGAAATTGTTAACAGACAACTGGATTGGAGGGAGCCAGGTGACAGATAATGACAGGTAGAGGTTGCATACTGTCCTGTTAATTAGGAGTCCCCTTGTGCTGTTGGTTGTTAATATGTGTTCCTAGATGATGATATTTGGCTGCCCCAAACAAGGCATACCAAACACGTCAAGAATCTGAATGAATCTGCTCTTGCTTAGATGCTATAAAAAGTGATACTTTGTTGGGACTATGCACCATCTTTTGTTTAAAAAAACTAAATCTTTTTGAGATCATTGTAGGTTCATTAACAGTTGTAATAGAAGATTCTTGTCTCTACCCAACCCACAGTTCTAATGGGACCATCTGGTCAAACTATAGTACCAAGAGTATCTGTCACAACCAAGTTACCCACACTGATTTGGGGAGCTAAACATTAACATTTCATTTTACCTGGTTTCTATTTGTCTATACAGACCACCCCAGAGCTCTTGGCCTGGTATGAGGCTTTCTCCTGAGGAGAATAGGCACCTCTTCATATGAGCCACTGTCTGAATTTGACAGCAGAGCTTATGGGACTGTTTGGTTGTTCACACAGTAGCTATTTTGTGGACCTGAGAGTGTGAGACTCTCCTACCATCACCAATTTAAAAAGAGGATAAGAATCCTTAATGGGTGAGAGCTAAAGGAGGCTTTCCTTTCCGAAAGTACAGTTCATGAGGTGGTGTTTCTGGGGCACATAGACCAAGACCAAGGAATATTTGACTGGGCTAGGAACCAACCCTATCAGACTTGCTAGCCGAGACCATTAAGGATCTAATACAGCAGTTTTTAAAAGGCTTCAAGATTCCTTTATGCTGATTACATGGTTCCCTGAGACGGGAAACCAAAGAGCATTGTGACAAGTGCTGGAGCAGTCAAGCTTGCTGACTGGTTTGGCCAGAAGCAGACAAGTGGCTGTCACACCTGTGGTTCGTGATGGCAGCTAGCTGAAATTCTCCAGTCTGCGTATGTGGAGCCTGGGGTAGCACCATTGCAGACAGCACCTCCTTCACAAACTGAAGCTGACCCGTTGGACAGAATCTTTGATCTGATCAGACTGTTTCTAGAAGATGAGCAGCCTCGAGATGTATCTCTGCCCCAGGAGCTTTTTCCCTTGGAGCCCTTGCCAGTGTAGTTGTTGGCAGAGATGGAAGGGTCTGAGGCCTAGATGCTGTAGCAGTACCTGGAATGCAGGCTCTAACACCCAATCAAACCTCTGCTTCCCTAGTCCTGCAGTGCTGGCATAGTCTACATAAGGATGGCAGTTCAGAGTCAGTGGAGTGGCTACCATTCTTTCTCTGAAGCCACAGAGACTCCTTCAGCTTCTTACAAAGAATATTTAACTACCTTAAACCATATCCCCATCCCTCCTCATGAGAGCTACCCTCCTGGCTCCTGTTTCACAATACTAAACACTAAAGAAGATAATCTTCCCCTTACCTGACACGCCTTGATGCTGCCCCCCTGGAAAGCTAGCAGATCAGGGGAGAAGTTGCTGAGATTGTCCCTTTGTGATCGATCACTCTGTTGTCTTCAGTCACTCATCTCTTCTAATTTGTTCTCTTTCTAGTTTGTCACCAAGAAATGTTACATAAACTGGGTGGTGGTGCACACTCCTTCAATCTCAGCATTAGGGAGGCAGAGGCAGGCAGATCAAGAAAGGATCAGTGAGTGAAACTATAGAGTATATGGGGTACCGGGGTCCATACTTCATTCAGCAACAATCTTGAGGTGTCTAACTTATTGATACAATAATGTTATATACAGAGTTCATACCTTAGAATCTTAATAAAGTTGAGTTACTAAAAACAAAATACATGATATTTAAACTAAATTGAGTTTGTTGGGCTGTATTCACACTTATTCTTGGCAGCATATAGCTTGTCGATTATAGAATGAACATCATTTTAAGTTTTTTATTTTTTTTAATTAAGTTTAAACCATAAAAAAATTTTCTGAGTATCTTTTTAAAATTACTTTTTTGAACTATTTTACACAGTTGGCAGACTGGTGGCTTTTTTTGTTCTAATGTATGGGTATTTTGTCTGCATGTATGCCTGTGTATTGCATGCATGTCTAGTGCCCTTGAGGGCCAGAGGAGGGCATCAGATCTGAAACTGGAGTTCCAAATGTTGTGAATCTTTCTGTAGATACTGGGAATTGAACCGAGGTCCTCTGGAAGAGCAGCCACTGAGCCATCTATCTAGGCCTAGGCTCATGTAGGCTGGATTTTGTGAGGACCAGTCTTCCTGTTTTGGTTGCATGGTAGTTGCCTCCTTCAGTCTTCTAAGGTGGTGCCAGCTTCTTTCAGTGTGGTAGGTACCATATTACATTCTCACCAGCATAGTCATTCTGCCATGCTTATGTTGTCATTTTTTCATTGTATTCATTTGCATATGCCACCGTATATTTAATATTTTCTCTGAAATGTCTTTTCATGTCATTGCCCATCTTAAAATATAGTTGTTTGTATTCTTGAGATTTTTGGATATAGCTTAGTGATAGAGAATTTGCCCAGAATATTTGAGGTTCTGGTCTTTATATACCACTCGACTCTTCATAGTCACAGAAGGGAGTGGGGTAGGGGTGGGGTGAAACTTTGTTTTGGTGAGTTTCTCTTGTTTTAATTTAATTTCTGCTTATATCTTTATTATTTCATTCTCTAGTTTTGGGTTTGTTTTGCTTTTCTTTTTCTAGCTTCTTGAGGTAGAGTTTAGATGAAAATGTCTTTTTCTAATAAAAGCATGTAGTGCACAAAAAAATGTCCCACTCAGTAGTGCTTTAACTGTGTTCCACACATTTGGTACGCTGTGTTTTTGCTTTCTTTCAGTTTAGTGTGATGTAAAATTTTTTCTTTGACCCATGGATTATCCATTAGTGTGTTGGATTATTTCTTGTTTTCTTTGTGATACTGATTTTAATTTTATTATGGTATGAGGATATTGCTATGATCTCAACACTTAAATTTGTTGATTTTTAAGTATTTTGATATAAATTTTGTGATCATTAGAACAAATGTATATTCTGTTGTTGAGTAGACTCTGTTGATAAGAGCTTAGATGATGGTGGGTCAGTGCTAGCCGGGACACACTTTGATCAGGATGCTTACATGTGCATATCCTGGCTTTCTCTTTCAACTTTGATCTCACGTTACCCCTTTTCTCAATGTGGCCACTGATTCCCACTTTTAATTTGACTCTTTTTTCTTTGTTTCGCTTTTTTGAGGCAAGGCTCCTCTGTGTAGCCTTGGCTGTGCTGTATCTCTTCTCTGTAGACCAGGCTGGCCTCGAACCCACAGAGACTCTCCTGGGTCTGTCTCCAAGTGCTGGGATTGAAGGTGTGGGTCACAACCACCAGGGTAATTTGGCTCTTTTAAGTGGCTTATTGAGGATGAGTGACTGGAGTAGACTTGGGTCACAAGTTATGATGCCACCCTCGAGTTTAGTAACAAAGGTGCCATCGTACTTGTTATCAGGGAACCTTTACATTACAGACCTCTGCTGCTCCACAGAGCCTCATTGCTCACTTCATCATGCCATGAAGCATCTCACTGTCAGAAAGGTGGAGGTAGTACAGTAAAACATTTGAAAGACAGATTACATTCAAGTAACTTTCAGTATTTTCTCGAAATCATTGTTTTATGAGTAGTTATTAATGGTTTCTTACTTGCAAATTAAATGTAGATATGCAATCCTTAAAAATGTTTTAAAGCCTGACATTTTTAAGGATTGCATATTACAAAATTAGATAAAATTCTTTAACTTTTAAATTGTGTATCTACATTATGTATAGAGAGAAGAAAGGAATTTAGAGTCCATCTCCTATAGTCAAATAGCCAGTGTTACTAATGTCTTTTCCAGGATCTGTTTTGTTTTTCATACCTGTGTTCCCTGTCTCTCTTTTTCTCTCTCTTTCATTCACACACACACACACACACACACACACAACACGCACGCACGCTGCAATAAATTCAAATTAAAACACTTAAAGAACTTGAGAAATACTTTAAGACATAAAATAGTGCTTGAGAGATTGTTGCATGAGCCTGTGTGACCTCCACCCAGGTCAAGAAATAGAAGCTGTCAGTATCTGCACTTCTAATCATCACATCTGTCTTCTGTGTGTGGTCACATCTTTCCCCGATTTATGCTGTGCATTTCCACACAATGTAGTAGCCTTGTGTTTGGTTTTGAAACATTACTCTTAAGTTTTTCAGCCATCTGACATTTTAGACACTAAAGTGTAATCCAGTAGGGAAGATTCCAGGTAGAGAGGTGAATGGGTAACACTTCTGTGCATTTTGGCTTATGAGGCAGGGGAATTGGCTCTGTTGTTAGGTGGATTTGAGATGATCTTTTGCACCGGATGATGGAGCTGTCCCTTCACTGTTGGGAGGACTCTGGAACTCGTCTGGCTCTCTGAAGCGTGTGTTTGCAATAACCCAGGATGATCCTGCTTGAAGGTCTTTTGAGGTGACATCCTCTTCCACTCATGTTCCTGCCAAGTGTCACTTCTGACTGAGGTCATGATTAAGAGCACCTGTGCATTGCAAAACACCATGCATTTAATAAGGTCTCTCCTTTCCTCTGTCCTCCTGCTCTGCTCTTCCTTCTCTTCCTTCTTTTTCATTATCTGTAAGATCTATGGGGCTTTAATTTTAGCCTTCATTGTAAATGCCTCTTCTTTAAGTGACTAGAAAGCTTGCTTCTTTTCAGAGCACTTTGCATTTACTATAAACCTAACTAGAAAGTGGCATTGTAATACAAATTGTGCCTGCTTTTAGAAACAGAATGTTCTGGGGGCTGGAGAGATGGCTCAGAGGTTGAGAACACTGACTGTTCTTCCAGAGGTCCTGAGTTCAGTTCTCAGCAACCACATGGTGGCTCACGGCCATCTGTAGTGACATCTGGTGCCCTCTTCTGTATACTGTATTGTATACATAATAGATAAATCTTTAAAAAAAAAAATGTTTTACTAATTCCGTCCTCCAGACATTCAAATTTCTGTGGTGCTGCCTATAGAAGAACTTGTTGCACACGTATGTAAAACTGAAGCTAAAGATTTTTGAGTACCCTTTCTCCTGTGGCTTTTGTTCTAAGATAGGCCCCCATCCCAGTTGATCCCTGACCTACACATAGTATTGAACTCTAGGTTTACAGTTTTGTTTTTATTTTGGATGGTCTCACTACATAGCTCAAGGTGTCCTGGTGTCTGCTATGTGTTCTACACTGGACTCGAACTCTTGGCCCTCCTGCCCCAATCTCTTTAGTCCACCATTCCTGCATAACGTATGTGGTATGCATATGCTTCTCCCAAGCATAGCCACGTTGCTAGTACCACTGTTCTTGTGTGTTAGGGTCATCATTGGGCAAGATAAAGAAGCCTTGAACAGCGTGCTATGATACCACAGCTGTGGATCTAATGATTGCTCAGATGACCTAAGATACCGTTAGGTAGGTAGAATACATGACTTCAGTATGCTGGATAAAGGTAGGATTGATATCCTAGAAGAACAGAAGAGAATTGTTTATTTCTAGAACTTTCCATTTAATATTTTCAGACACTAATTGACTGGTAGTATTTCTTAAACATTTTATTTATTTATTTTTAAGTGTGCATATGGAGGTCAGAGAACAACTTGTCAGTTCTCTTGGTCTGTCACGTGGGGCTCCCAGATCAAACTCAGGTCCTCAGCCTTGGTGGCACTGCCTTTGTCTTCTGGGAATTCACACAGGCCTGACTGATAGTAATTAAAACTGGAAAATTTAGCTGACATGTTAGCACACACTCCTTTAATCCCAGTACCTGCGAGTTCAAGTTCAAGGCCAGCCTAGTCTACAGAGTGAGTGCGAGGACAGCTAGGGCTGGCTACACAGAGAACCTGTCTTAAAAAACAAAAACAAGGGGCTGGAGAGATGGCTCAGCGGTTAAGAGCACCGTCTGCTCTTCCAGAGGACCCGGGTTCGATTCCCAGCACCCACATGGCAGCTAACAACTGTCTGTAGTTCCAGTTCCAGGCAAACACCAAGGCAAATAAATAAATAAATAAAGTTTAAAAAAACAAAAAACAAAAACAAAACTGGAAACTGATTGGTTGGGGCCCACTGTAATCCATTCTGTTTTTATTGAAAAGGAGTGTTGATTGAGGGCCATTCTACTGCAGAATCCTTCATTTTGTAGTAGAGATGTTGGGTTTCCTAAAGGAAGGGCTTGGTTTTGAGGTATGAAGTGGAGAGGCAAACTCGCCTTGATGTGGTTAATAAGGACATGGACTTTGGAGGACAAGCAGCCTCAAATCCTGACAGTCTTGGGTTTCAGCTGTTTTCCTTTGAAGAGGTTAATGACACCATTACCTGGTAAATATGAAGATAAAAATGACATTATATTGCTGAAAGTAAACCTCTAGTAGTAACAGTAATTCATCACTTTTGTCTATTTTAAGATTTAAAATTTTTTAAAATACATTTTATGTGCATTGGTCTGAAGGTATCAGATCCCCTGGAACAGGAGTTCAGACAGTGCCGTGTGGGTGCTGGGAATTGAGCCCCGGTCCTCAGGAAGAGCATCCTCTTAACTTGTGAGCCATTTCTCCAGCCCCTGTTTTAAGGTTAATGGCGTCTTTCTGACCTTTGGCCCTATACTCTTTGCAGAATGTGCTATGAGAGGAACCGTGGACCGCATTAAGTGACAGAGCAGGTAGATGGGAGCTGCTGAGATGATTTGTTCTCCCTTGGGATCAGCTAGTTTATTGTAGGTGGAGTCTGTCTAGGAGGGAGAGCTGTACTTCTTCCTGCTCAGGAGTAGGAGGTTGAAGCTGGGGGAGGAAGGCTGGAGGACGTGCTCCCATCATGCTAGTTCCTTCTGTCGGCCACTCTTCTCGTCATTCTTTCTCCTCTGTTTGTTCTTACCGAGGAGTTGACTTGCCTAGAACTCACTATGTAGCTAGGTTGTTCCAACCTCACAGTAGTCCTCCTGCCTCAGCCTCCCAAGTGCTAGGATCAGGTATGAACCCACCGTGCCTGGCTTTTGACGAGTTATTAGGTTTTAGATAATATCTATTAAAGCAGATTCGAGAGGCTAGACTGAAGGATCAGTGGTTAAGGGGACTCACTGCTCTTGCAGAGAACCAGGGTTTGGTTCTGAGTGCCCATATGGTGTCAGAACTGTCTTTAACTCTAGTTTCATCTGACATCCTCTTCTGACTCCAAGGGCACCGAGAAAGTACTTGGTGCATGTACATACATGTAGGCAAAGCCACATGTACACATAAAATAAAAATAAATATTTAGAAAGGAAATAAAGAAAATTTGAGCATAAAATATAAATGTTTTATATAAAATTAAATTCTACTTATTCCTATCAGTAGAAGTCCACCACTCATTAACATTATTTTCATGTATTTAAAATAGATTTTTCAAAACTTTTTTTAAAGATTTCTTTATTATGTATACAGTATACAGAAGAGGATACTAGGTGTCATTATAGATGGTTGTGAGCCACTATGTGGTTGCTGGGAATTGAACTCAGGACCTCTGGAAGAACAGTCAGTACTCTTAACCTCTGAGCTATCTCTCCAGCCCCCTAAAATAGATTTTATATTAATGTGCAATTTTAAAGAACTACTTAGTTTTGCAATGTGTGCTTGCCTGTGTGGGGGTACACATTTTGTGCATGTCAGTTTGGTCTGGCATATTCAGTTGAGGTAGATCTGAGTCCTTCATCCCACTATTATGGCAGGGTTAGGTGTTCCTCTGTAGGAAATGGGCTCCAAGGAGCCAGTTCATGCACCAGAAATAAACTCTGGTCCTACTGCAAGAAGCTTTATAATCGGAGGATTTAGTTCCTTTCCCTGAGGGTTCCTCAGCTGTCATTTCAGAGTCAGTGAGCTCCCAATAGCTCAGGTCAGCTATCTCTGTGGGTCTCCTCCTCATGATCCTGATCCCTTTGCTCATATAATCTCTCCTCCCTCTCTTCAGCTGGACTGGGGCTCAACACAGTGCTTAGCTATGGATCTCTGCTTTTGCCTTCATCAGTTGCTAGGTGAAAGTTCTCTTCTTCAGGGGCTCTCCAGAGGCTGTGTCTCAGGAAGCCGAGGGACATTTCTTATTCAAACTACCACATTTTTGCATGCCCCCTTGAGGTTTTTTATGCCTTATGTAGATCAGGCTGGCCTTGAACTTAGACTTTCTCTTGTCTTTAGCCTCTCAAGTACAGGGGCTTAAAGGTGTGTGCTGTCACACCAGGCTTTTTTATGGGTTCTGTGTGGGTAAAATTAGTATCCTATTAGATTGATAGAGTGCTGGGTGTGTGTGTGTGTGTGTTGTTGGTGTGAGACCTGAGTGTGTGTATGTGTGTGTGTTGTTGGTGTGAGACCTGACTTGTTCCCAGTAGTACTCTCTGCCTCAGGCCCCTCATCTGATGGTGGATCTGTCAGCCAGTCCCAGAGGGAACCCTAGATGAGACACTAGAAGCAAAGGTTCCTCTTCTCAGGACCTGGACAAGACTTGTGTTCTAGAAATGCTGCCTTACAAAAGACTATCTTTTTTTCCCCTCACAGATTTTGAAGCAAGCTTTATAAGGCTGTTGGACAAAATAACTAATGGTTCTCGAATTGAAATCAACCAAACAGGTAAGCTTCTTCCCTCTGTTCCTAAAGTGCATACATGTACTACTTGGGCATTCCTCTACTTCTCATTTGAGTGGTATAAATACTTTATTATGTTAAGAAACAAAACCCTTTACTATCCATTTTTTGCTATCTAAGCCATCATCATGAATGCTCGGAGTGGACCTTTTGAAACTAACCCAGTTAAGTGCTAAGTGGAGATTGTAAGAAGGGTTTATTACACTGGATCATTAATATGTTAGTTTCAAATGGAGAGACCCAGTGTGTTTATGATTTATGATTATGTATATGTGTACATGCACAAACATACCATAGATGCAAGTATTAATATATGAAATCTCCTAATTTTTAAGAGACATAGCAGAACTAAGGCTATAGGTTAGTGGTACAGTTCATGCCTAGCTTGCTCAAGGCCCTAGGGCTAATCCTCAACACTGGAAGAAAGGAAATAAGTGAAATACACTTGATTTAGAGAAATAGAAAAGTGGCCATTTCAGACAAAAATTGGGCATTCAGTTTTTTATATACTTAGCATATATGTAAACTTTCTGAATTCAGCATGTGCAATCATTTTGAATTCTTGGAGCAAACTTGCAGATATACTGTACTGTTGTAGCTACCAAAATATATTTTATTTTAAAAATTTGATTCAAGCTTATATAAATATATTTCAAGAAATTTGACAATCCCTTCAGCTCCCTCGTCTTCTAGAGTCTTCCTTCAGGTACTCATGTTATAGCTCAGTGAGGTAGTGCTTTCACTGTTCTGGGTCCAGGTGCTCTCCTGCTGTCCTGGGCTGGGCTCTCCATGTGTTTCTGTGGGTTACTGCAGAGGTGGGTAGTCACTACCCTGGTGATGATCATTTGAGTTCCTCGGTAGGTTTTCCTCTTTGTTACTAGAACCACTGTCTGCATTGACTAGGAAGTAGGCAGACATTGGCTGACACCGTCAACTGTCTACTACATTCCACAAATGATTCTTTAGTCTTTTCCATCTACTGACTCTCAGGAAAGAGGGCAAATTCCTATTCACAGGTAATACTGGACCACCTTGATGTGCTAGCCTCTGTCTGCCTTCAGCCATGCCTAATGGAGAACAGGCCTGGAATGAGATGTTCACCTGTCTCTTTCCAGCTGTGCTTCCCTTGATAAATACAGTGAGAATTGTTCTAGTTTGTATGAATATGAACTAGGATAATGATAAGTTGAGGCATTTCACTAACTTATGTCAACTTAAAATAGCTGCCACTGATGGTATTCTTTATCACAAGAACTTGGTTTGTGTGGGTATCATGTTTGGTAAGTGGAGTGTGTGAGAGACCTGAGTGGAGTGTACAGGATGTAGGCCGTTGGTGTGCTGAGACATTGGTCCATAGACCTGCAGCCAGCAGTCTGAGTATGCGAAAGCTAGGTGTCTGCTAGGATCCTTCTGTACTCACTGTGCCTGGCAGGTTGCATAGCATAGAGAAGAGTTTATATATTACAGATAATAGATTGTCCCCACAGTGTATTATTGTCTAGAGGCTTGGTGGTGGTGAGTGAGCTTTTGATATGAGGTGTAGACTGTCAGGAATGGATTTTGAGCTCCCTGGATGCCTTGGTCAGATTCTTCTAGGAACTCACTAGTGCTGTCTTGATGCTTAATTTTGTTCCTGCTGCATTGTTTGCTATTTTTCTCCCCTCTTGGTCTAAGGAACAACCTTATATTACCAACCTGGCCTCCTGTATGGCGGGTCTGTGGAGCACGACTGTAGTATTCTCCGTAGCATTGGCTATTACCTGGAGGCTCTGCTTTGCCTGGCACCGTTTATGAAGCACCCATTAAAAATCATTCTTCGAGGAGTGACCAACGATCAAGTTGACCCTTCGGTGAGTACTGCACTCAAACCATAGTGTAATTTTTCTTTTGTCTGTTGTCACAGCCCAGTTTCTTAAAAAAAAAAAAAAAAAAGGCTCTTATAAGTACAGCTTTGTTTTTACATGCATATCATCTACCTCGAGACTTAGGGTTAGATGAATTAAGGCCTGTGATCATCAAGTTGGAGGTGATGTTAACATTCTTCAGTGCCTTCCTCTGTTGTGTCTGGGAACCTTCAAATCACATGCTTGTTGTCTCATCCTATTTGACCCAGTTCTGCTGGCTGCATTGTGGGTGGAGTCTCTGTAAGGTCATGTGAGCACTGAGGCCAGGGGGCAGCTGATCAAAGTTTTAGGCAGGAAGTGGTATCTCTGGGCATTGCCACAGTATAATCTTATACTGTCCAGGCCTCGGCCATTAGCTCAAAGACTTCTCACTCAAGTTTCAGACAAAGTGGGCATAAGGGCGGGAAGGAATGTATGAGTGTTGGTAGTTGTGGGAAACAGTAAGCCTCTCACTAAGCATGTTCATTTTACTATAGATAGGAGGAAAATGGTTTAATAGTCAACAGAAGTTTCATTTTGTTCACCATAGTTGTCAGTGTCTCTGTTAACATCTTCTGGGGAAGGAAGGAGTCTACACTTTAGGACACTTTACTCTTCAGAAGAGGCTTCGGACAGCTGGTGGCAATGCAGTTATCACCGAAGAGGCATCTTATCTTCTCTAGATGCAGGCCACAGCTTCTGAGGGCAGCTGCAGAGTGTTGTACCTTTCTTGACAGGGAAGGAAGAGTTAATGGTGACTGCTCATTCTTACCAGGATTCCCACTGTGGTCCCATTATGTACCGTGTTTCTGGGCAGCTAAGGACTTTCTCCTCGGTTCTTGGAAACTTAGCCACGTGGACTCCTCATAGGATGCTAAATACAGTGCAAGATTTGCAGCTTTGAGCTATGGGTGAGAGAATGCTCTGGAACCTGTTTAGAATTTTAAATTAGAGCTTCTTGCCCTCTCTCTTCCACATTGGAGATTCTAGGAAATGGTTCTCTGGTTAAAATAGGAGAGTGGCACTTGTACGTTTAGATTGTAGGTAGGTCAAGTGTCTCAAGTAATGTAAACACAGGCTTGGAGTTTCTGCACTGGTGCCTCTGTCTCATACTCATTCAGTAATTGCTAATGCTCATAAACACCGATTTAAACAAATTTTTAAAAAACACTCTGTGTATTAGTAACAACGAGGAATTCCCCAGAAATAGGGCTTTAACCTTTATGCATAGTGCTTAAAGCCAATCTGTCCTCATGGTTGAGGATGCTTTGCTTTTGCCAGCCAGGCCTAAAATGGCCTTGTTTAACCTGAGTAGACTAAGTTAAAATAAAGGTGCCTAGTTTGGGTAAAGAGTGACTTCAGCCTATGGGATGTTCAGGCTGCATAAAGAATGGATTTCATGAGCGATTAATTCTCTCCTCAAGCATTCTCATTCTTTTGGGTGTGTAGCTCGAAACTGGAAGGCAGAAGCTGGCCCTGATAGAAAGATGTGCAGCTGTGGAGAGTCTGTCTTACCCTGATGAGCCTTGCTATAACAAAGTACCTGAGACTAGGTAGTTGATAAATTAAAACTTTGTTTCTCTTTTGGAAGCTGAGGAGTTCAAGAGATGGTGCACATTGTAATGTGGTTGAGGAATATGTGAGAAATGGGGCTAAACCTAACTTTGTATCAGAAGCTTATTTGAAAGATAATTAAGCCACCTTGCTGATACAGGCCATCGTCTGTTACTGAAGTCTACATCCGATTTACTAAATCACCTCTAAAAGGTTCTGATTCTTACCGGTGCTGCAGTGACAAACTTTGGAGAAGGCTGTCAAGATGGAGCAGTTAGGGAGAGCTGCTACAGGGAGGAAGGGAGGGAAACGGGTCAGTGTGGGTCTAGGGAGACCCTGGAGTAGGAGACTAACTACCCTTTAGGTTTGTGTGAGGACACTGTCTGGATTCTAAAAGGACAAAATCACCCAACGACACATTTCTCAGAATGTCCCATTGTTAAGTGGTGCATGGCTCTTCGTTTTTGGATGTGTTTAGCTTTAATATTTAATTAAATTAGCTAATCTTTAATAGTTTTGCTGGATCCTGCCACCGCCACACTCGGTCCATTCTGAATGTGTTCCTAGGCCTTCTCCATCATCTCTACTCCTGACACAGTCTTCTGCTCTTCTGTTAGACTGTGGCATCGTGGAGGTAGCAAGCCTTGATACCTGTCTTTGGGAAGCAAATTTAGATTGCTGTGATATTTTTGACCAGAGCCATGTGGCTCATCAGAGGCTGAGTGTGGGACCAGGGCTAAGGCTTCTGGTCTCTTCTACTCAGGTAGCTACCACCCTTGCTTTCTCTCACAGTGCAGCCTCCCCAGGGCCTTCCAGGATCTCTGGATATGGGAGAGATCACAGTAATTACCAAAATCCTGCCACGAGCTGTCAGTGTTTTTGTAATTACCATTGGGGATTTCAGTGCCTCATATATTGTAAGGGCATCATTCCCCCAACCACATAGCACATGCCATGAGCACCTGTATCAGGATTCTTAGCTAAACGTTGAAGAGTTCATTTGGTTTACTCTGATTTGGAGAGACACCAGCTCCAACTGTTTAAGAGTGTGTGCATTATATATACTGGGAAAAAAATTGGTAAATTAAATGTGATGCCTATGAAAACGAACAGAGGTCCCAGTTTGCTTTCCCCAAACGAGCAGAGGTCCCAGTTTGCTTTGCTGTTAGTTCAACGGTCTCTTTGAGTTTTGTTTGCTTCTTGAATTCTATCCACATGTTTAAATTTTAATTAAAAATTCTTCAAAATAACTTATAGGTTGATGTTCTTAAGGCAACAGCCCTCCCTGTGTTGAAACAGTTTGGAATTGATGGAGAGTCATTTGAGCTAAAGGTAAGAATGTGTAAGCTGCTGGCTAGATATATTGAAGACAAATTTTTTTTATTTAACCTTTTGGAAGAAATATGTGCCACATTTCAAATCATCATATATTGTGATGATTTATGGGACTTATGAACTGATGCTTCAGATTTTGAATGGAAAGAGCCCCTTTATAATGGCAGCAGGAGCCTCCAGTCCTGTGGTACTCTGTGGTGGGTGTTGTTATAAACACTACATGTACTGTGCCCCTCACACCACTCCACAACTATTGGTTGGCCGGCGACTAGAACCACATGGAGCCTGGCCCTTTGCTTCTCTTGTTTGGATCATCCTCACATAATGGTTGTCCCGGAGTTCCTGAGAGTCCATGCTGTCTTCAAAACCTAGTGGAAATGACTTAACTTTCCAGGGTTGGGGTGTCAGGGAAGCCATGTTTCTGTGTCTGCTTTACCCCCTGTGTTCCCCTCACCATTTTGTGCAGATTTTGCGGCGGGGAATGCCTCCTGGAGGAGGAGGTGAGGTACTTTTCTCATGTCCAGTAAGGAAGGTCCTGAAGCCCGTCCAGCTCACAGACCCTGGAAAAATCAAGCGTATCAGAGGGATGGCGTATCCTTTGCATTGGATTCTAATTTTTTTCTTGCCTCATGAAGAGAATAGCTGTACTTCTTTCCACTATTTGCATTTTAGACAAAAGTCTTGAAAGTTTTAGTGGTGGAATTGTAGTAGTTAAGATGTTTTATTACATGCTTCACCTTGTTGAGGTTGATTCATTCATTTTTCTTTACATGCAGCTACACTGTTGAGGGTGGAAACAGTTCTGTAGAGTTCTGATATAACATGTAAAAAGATGTTGGGATAGGAGCAGTGCCTAAGGATCCATGGATGGGGGAGTGGCCAGTTATCTGGAATAATTTTTTGGAAGCTAGCTGGAATTGTAACAGTATGTTCTGCTGTGAAGTACTTCTTCTGTGTCCTTTAGGGGATGATCACTTCTTACACCTCAGTGTTAAGCTTCAGAATGTTTTGAGTTAACTCCCATTCTACTTTGCAGATAAAAGAAACTGAGGTATAAAGGTTGTATTTGCTAATAATGTCACAGCTGGGATGTAAACCTCATCCGTAACCCCAGGCCTGTAACCTCTGCAGGTGAGCTGTAAGGGATGGAGGCTGGTGAGGTAGGGCAAGAAAGGGGGGCTTCTGTGAGAAGAGTGGGCCTTGGCAGAGGAAGTGGCACACCACCGTTCTGGGGAGTGGCTAGCAATGCAGGCTGGCAGGACTCGGGTGGACGGTGACAGTTTATGAACACAGAGGGCTATGAGTGGAATGGGAGCCGGTGAAGAGCCCAAGGCCATTTTGAGCAGTTGGCCTTTATTTAAAAGTCAGTGGTTTTCATCCAGAGAACAGATTTGCATATTCAGAGGCCAACTTTGGTGGTCATGTAAGAACTTCAGAACATTTGGAAAGTGGGGCTGTGGAAGAAAATCACCTAGTGGCAGCCACTTAGAGGCAGTGGTGACAGAATTACTGTGTCCTACAGACAGGCAGGGAGGGTGTTGTCGGAGAGTAGGTGAGAAGTGCTGGTGAGACCCTATACAGGGGCAGCACATGCCACACAGGAGGGTTGGGAGTCGCCGGGCATGGTCCATGGTCCTCGCTCACCAAGGCTTGCTGGTAGGGATGTTTGCTGTGACAGTAGATACAGAAGGCTGAGGCAGGGTGGAATGAGGTGAGCGTGAGTTCAGTGTTCACACGCTGAATTTGATGGCGCTAGGAAGAACATTGGAGTTGAGGTTCTGTAGCTCTGGGGAAAGATGAGGGCTAGGAGTGAATGCTTTGAGGTCAGCAGCCACAAACATGCAAAGAGAGGTACTAGAAAGTGAAGACAGTGAGGAGGAGTGTGAAGACTGGGCCTCCTGGAAGCTCAAACCAGCACCGGCTAAGGTGCAGTCTGGGCAGTGAAAAGCTGAAAGCCTGGAAAGAGGTTTTCTTTTTTTAGAAGTGATGGAGGCAGAACACACTTGAGCAGCTCTGGATTGTGGGGTGAAGGACAGGGAAGAGGTCGTGTTCCAGCTGTTCTTTGCAGAGTCTCCACAGGAAAGGGAAGGAGAGAGGTGAGTGATGGCTGGCTGAAGAGAGTATGCAGAGTCCACTCCTTTTTGAAGACATGTTGTACTAGACAAGTGGCTTAGGCTATAAAGTGGAAACATGACCTGGGTTTGGTTCCCCGAAGGGTCGGGATAAAGGCGTGACAGGAATGGCAGAGGTGTGCTGTCACAGTGTGGGATGTGACTGAAGATGTTAAAAAGACAAGGGGTCACATGAAGCTGAAATGTTTTCATGGTGGCAGCCTGACAGGAGGTGCAGGTGAGCAAGGGGCCTGTTTCCTCCAGGGATGGGAGCACCTGGCAGAGTGTGTGGGCAGTGCAGGGTGATGGTGGAGAGAGGTGATGAGCTGAGGGGCAGGATGTGTGTCCCTTAGTAAGCCGGCAGGACTCACCATTCTGGAGAAGGCAGAGAAGGTCAAGGAATTAGAAGCCTGAGGTTGAAGATCAGGTCCAGCAGACATAGGTGTGACTGCTGTGAAGAGCTGAGGAACTGAATGTAAGGAAGACTGTTGGTGGTATGTATAGGG
The DNA here is from genome assembly GCA_004025045.1 of Sigmodon hispidus. Lineage (NCBI taxonomy): Eukaryota > Metazoa > Chordata > Mammalia > Rodentia > Cricetidae > Sigmodon > Sigmodon hispidus. Next base: position 105,132 of record PVIH01003193.1, on the reverse strand, counting down.
AAGCCTCAAAGACAGGGCAGTGTTCTTCCTGGCTTTCCCTGCTAATGTCATGTCCTTTGAACCTTCCCCATGTGAAGTACAAGGCAGAAGACACTTGTGAGGTGCCACATCCCTCTCTCCTGAGGGAAGCAGGGACAGAACACCTAAACTGGCACCAATCCCTGGCACAGATCTGTCCATGGAAGCACTCACAGCACCCTTGCTCAACTCACATTCCTGTCTGAAGACCAGACATTCCAGCCACCAGTCATCTGAACACACCATTTAAAGCAGTGCAGCTGCGTCTTCACCTTGCCTGATTCAGAACCGGAGGGAACATGCTGACTTTGAAAAAGCTGTAGTTGATTCTGTAGTTTTTACTTGTAGGGCTGGCTCTGGCTGGACTGAGTTCTTGTTCTTGCATTGTGAGAACTGGGGTTTTAACTGACACCCCCCTCTCACCCCTCCGAGCTGATTTTCTCTCGTGGAGACCAGTGACTAAGTAGACGGGTCCTGGGAAGGAGCTGCTGGTGGCCCGTGCCCCCATGACTATGACCAGCAGCTGTGACTAGAGAGTGGCCCACTTTTATTGACTGCTGTTCACCTACTCTGACAGGAGGGAGGGCACATGCTCTTTAGTTTCGTGCTGCTGATCCAGAGCTCTTGGTTCAGTGTGGAGGAGTCAGAAGCTGGGGACAGGCAGGAGAGCCAGGTGGGCTGAGATTCATGCGACAGTCTGGCTGCTTTTCTTTCTCCGTACAGAAGCAAGTTCTGGCCTGTTTTTCTTTCACATACCGTGTACCACACATGTGTGTACATGCAGCACACACCCAAACAGAGCCTCTTGTCTTCAGCTTTCCTCATCTCATGAGGGGTAGAGGAAACTGGTTTGTTTGTTTGCTTGTTTGTTTGGTGTTTTGTAGTCAGGTCTGTTTAGCTTCTGAATACCAGGGGCTTACCCTGAAGTAAGCTCTAGAGGGCTTCATCACAGGATTGACGGTGCACGAGCATAAAATAAGGAGATATGTGTGTGAAAAGAATGAGATCCGCAAGTGCTGTGGGGTTGTCTCAGAGTGGAGGCATCTGCTGGGTTGTTCTAAGGATTGTGGGTAGGCTCAGGTTCCAGAAAGATGGTAGCCACTCAGTCCAAAGGCTGTGAGACCTGGTGCTGTTTGTCTGAACTGTTCAAAGTGCATTCTGGACAGAAGAGAGAGTGATGAAACTGAGCTCTTTGAGGATCGAAACTCTTTTTTTTTTCCCTCTCTTTCCCCATTTTGGATTTGCCCTTTGAGTCAAGTCAAATATTTATTGAGTGTTTCTGAGTACAAAAGTGGAGCTTTGGAGTTGTGAGGGGTATAACAGTAAAGCCCCTGCCCTCAGGGAGCAAGGAGAAGATGTGTCTGAAGGGAAACAGGGTAAGTTCAAGTCAGGCACTGGCTGGAGGGCTTTATGCAGGAGGCATCTGTGGGCTGAAGAGGGAGGAAGACTGGCTGGATGGAGGTAGCCAGTGGTTCCAATGTGGGGGTGAACTCACTGGGGAGTCAGGACACCGGGGGGCCAAGAAGGTTCTCTTAGCAATGCTCAGGTCCAGACAAGGAGTGGAGTGAGCTGACAGGCCAGGGTCCATGCCCAGCTTTTGTTTAGTTGTAATGAAAGTTAAGTGTGTTGTTGGTAGCTATTATTGAACAGCTATGTGGGAATGGACAGATCACATTGTTGGAGTCCATATTGGATTGATATCGTGGTGGGAAAGACCACATGTTCCTGTTCCCTTTGCCTGGTCCTGCATCTGTATCTGTATCTCTCTAGCTCTTGAGGATGCACTGCATCTTGGAAGTGGGCTCAGGGAGAGTCTATCTGTTACAAAATTTTAATTTGGATCATGGGTTCCACATTTCCACATCCTCAAGTACCAACCCTTTTTGCTCATTTCTTCCTCCATTTCTGGAGTTCCTTGTAGAGAGCTGGGTAGTAGTTTTCACCAGGGAATAGTCAGTAAGGCCAATCAGTTATCACCAATGCAGTAACTGATTCTTAATATTAGAAAATAGCTCTGTGTGTTTGGAAAACCCATGATCTTAAAACAGCAGCCCCCTTGATCTTTCACAGAACATTTTTTTCTTCCCCGTCCCTCTGTTGACATTGTGGGAAGTGGGCTGGGATTGACCCAGGGCCACCCCAATGTCATATCTGGTCTGACCTTACATTCTTAGAGAGGCTTCTTAAAGCAGTCAGACTACACAAAGTAGAGTGTTCTTTGGTCTTCACAGGAAGCCTGACTGGCTTTGAAGAAGTAGGAATCTTCATATCTAGAGTGGAACAGTTACAGAGAAAGGTGTTTGGGAAGTGTGGGTTGGGCTGTGGAACCTGATTTTATAGATACACATTATAATGCTGGCTGTCCTGGAACTCACTCTGTAGATCAGTCTGGCTTACAACTCAGAGATCCACCTACCTCTGCCTCCGGAGTGCTGGGATCACCACCATCTAGTTTAACTTTAATATAGATTCTTTTTCATCATGACTTTTAACCCTTTTTTATAATAATGAAAAATTTGAGTAATGAAACTATTGAGGTAATGGTTGGGAGACAGTGGAATCCTAAGTCCCAGCAGGACACGACCTTGCTAGCTTTCTAAGGGCCCTTTCTCTGCTCTGTCATCTAAGTACTGTGACTTCCTTAACCCTGGGCTACAGGTACTCAGTGCGCGTCTCCCCTCAGATGGCAAACCGGATTGTGGATTCTGCCAGGAGCATCCTCAACAAGTTCATACCTGACATCTACATTTACACAGACCACATGAAAGGCGCCAACTCCGGGAAGTGAGTACTGCGCCAGTCCTTTCTGGGTTCTAGTTTTTGTTTTTATCCAGTGGTTTCAATCTGAAGTTTTCAGTCTCTCTACCAACAATAAAAACACAGGATTCTACACTTACCTACTTGGGTTAAGAGGTCGCTTTTCTCACAGCTGTTTGAGAGTCTCTCCTGACCTGAGCTAAGAGTGAAGGTGAGGAGGGGTGGTTGAATGTGAGTGACAAGTCTGGCCTTCACACAGCCCAGTGGAGAGGGATGGTGTCAGAGGTTAGGGCTGGAAAGGATGTGGACACAGAGTTGGGTATACACCCTCCGGATGGAGAGGTCATTGACATTTCCATACCTCTTATTACTCAACCAGCAGAACATTATTCATTTACACATTGAATGTAGTGTAGTGATGGATGTAACCTAGGATAATTGTAAACATTACATTTAAAAAGCTATCAGTGTGTCTAGCACTCAGTACATACTACGGATATGGTAACTCCTATATAGGTCTGGAACTCATGGTTCTGTTCTTTTCTGGAAGGGATTGCCGAGGCCTAGAGGGGAGCATGTAGAAAGAGAAGCTCTCTGAATGTTCCAGGATAGTCTATTCTCTGGTCTCTTGCTTTACCAGAATGGGCAGGAAAGAAACAGTGTAGGCCTGGAGGCCATGCTGCCTGCCACCAACTATGGTCAGATTCTGTGAGTGGCAGCGGTACATACAGATCAAGATATGGACATGATATTTATAGTTTTCCATTTAAAAAATTATGTATAAGACCAATATGTAATTTACATATGTGTTTATTTTTTAAATCCCAAGTTATGAGTAATAAATCATAGTGAAGTCACATCTGGATTATTTCCCCAATCTGATCCAGGGATAGATCTACATAAGAGTTGTTGCAATGTAATGTTCAAGTACCAGAACCCTGAGAGGCAGCTTTTCTTGGTAGCCTGTGTTAGCACTTACAACAGCATGCACATTGGTCCAGTCATTACTTAAAAAAAAAAATGTAATAAGGTAGTCCTTTATGTGTTGGAAAGCTATAGAGATAACATTTGCAACCTCCGGTGCAGATCCTCAGTGATGTGTGCATGCTGGATGCACAGGGTTTGTCTTTGCTTTTTGTGATTCAAAGGCATCTTGTATGTTTCATTAGAACTTTCTGTGTGTCTTTAATGATGAATGATGTTTGTTAAACATGAGTCAGATGCTCAGGATTGTGAGTTTGAAGCCAGGTTGGGGCTACCTAGTAAAATACTGTCTCTAAAAGTAAGAATGAAATAAACATATTAATAGTTTTTCTGGAATTGTTTTGGCCAGTGTTCCAGATATAGAAGACATTTTGAGAACAGCATTTGAGCAGTGTTAAAGGAGATAGCTCTGTGTTGCAATTGTGTATGAAATGTGCCATTGGGAAAGCTTTTTGAGGGGTGTGTTTACTTTGCAATGAACAAAGTACATTTGAGGCATCAAATCTGGCTAACTTGTGGAGAGGTCCTGCTTTTTCTTGTTACAGACTAGTTATTCCCTTATTTATTTTTCCTTTCTTCTGGCTAAATTGGTTGTCATTGTGTTTTGTGAGGACAGAATCTCAAGTGTTAGCTCAGCATCCTTCTGGTTCCTGGTTGTGGAGGCTCCCCACAGGGGGCTTGCTTGTCGGATGGATGAGTAAGTTAGCCGTGGTCCTGGACGAGACAAGTAGCTAGCTGTTGAATGGTAGAAAGATATCGGACCACAGTGCAGCTCAGTGATTCTCAGCTCAGTGCTGTCTCCAGACAGAAGTGCAAAGATGGAACTTCTTTGCCTGTCTGGTTTCACGTTTATTATGGGAAACATCTGTTATTTCTCAGACTTGAAGTCAGATGGTGTTTGGGATTGTAGTAAATTCTGAATTGGCTGTAGTTCAGGGTTACATGAAACTGGAGAACTTCCATAGACTCTGGAATCTGTAAGGCCTGTAGTTGAGACTTACCTTTGTCACTTTTCAATGGAGTGGATGTGGTTCAGGCTGCTTCTTCCCAGCATATTCTCATTTGTAAAATGAAGGCAGCAGTAACTTCTCACCAAGACCGAAGTAGCCCTGGCATTATTTGCATGGTTGGTACCTAAAGGCCTGTTGACATCATATTCTGTGATTGTTATAAACCCATTGAGAGTCATTGCAAAGAGCAGAGAGGAAGAAAGTCAGGGATGGAGGCCTAATTGGAAATGCAAACTTGCCTCTTGCCTTGGTTCCACTGTCTGCCTTAGTAGTCTGTATTTCTTTAATGAAGAACACACACCCTTCTCCTTTATATGCTGCTGTGTGATCATCTTACTTACTCAGTATCTGCCTTTGAATCACTAGGTCTCCAGGCTTTGGACTGTCTCTGGTGGCAGAGACTACCAACGGTACCTTCCTGAGTGCTGAACTGGCCTCCAATCCTCAGGGCCAGGGAGCAGCGGTGCTTCCTGAGGACCTCGGCAGGAACTGTGCAAAACTGCTGCTTGAAGAGATCTACAGGGTATGCGCCCTGCCTCTGCAGATGCAGGGAAAGGAGCAATCTGAAGGAGGCAGTTGGTATCTTTTCTTCCTTATTCCTTTCTGTGCACTTCAGCTAACCTATGCTTGTGCATCAAGTGTTTAGAATGAACTACTTTAATGGGTTCATTGAATTAGTTCATGAGCAGAGGTTTGCTCTATTGGGACATAGAATAGACATGTTTAATGGAGACAGAGGAGAGAAATGGAACAGTCGGAAGAGTAAAGGTTCAGAATAAAACACAGAAGCAGTTACAGTAAGATGGAGGTTGACCTGACCAAAAAGAACCAGTGTTTGTTCTCTCTCTCCTCCTTTCTTCCTTCCTTCCCTCCCCTCAGCTCTTTTTAGTGTATGTGTATGAGTGTTTTGCCTGCATGTACGTGTGCACCGCATGCATACCTGGTGTCTGCAGAGGCCAGAAGAGATGGCCTAACCCTCTGAACACATAGCTGTGAGCCTCTCAGTGTTTGGGTGATGAGATGAATCTGCGTTCTCTGTAAGAGTAGCAAGTGCTCTTAACTACCAAGCCATCTCTTCAGCCCCAGGACTACTCTCTCTTACCCCCGGCCCCGAGTTGTTCTTATGTGGAGATAGGGACTAGAGTATTGTAGGGAAAAGCAGGCTGTCACAGCATGGCGGAGGCTCTGGAAAGTATGAGGACTGGGCAATGTAAAAGAGATACTTCAGCCAGTTACCATTTGGCTTCTTCAGTTCTGTGGATTGGATGCCGCTCAGGTTGACTGGCCACGAACTGGTCACAAGTGCAGTAGACCCGTAGTGATACACACTTTTCTTTGCCACAGCTGAGGTGACAAGGTAAGGAGGAGATTGTGAGGAAGAGAAGGTTCTAGCAAGAGGGAAATACGTTTCTTAGGATCCAGTCCCCAGAATTACCACACAGTGGAGCACTGCTTAGCATTGCAGCCTGCTCCCCTGATCCAAGCCTGCCATTGAAACCTGCTCAGTGGTCATGTGACTTAAGTCAGCATTCTCTCGGTGGGATCAGGAAGACTGACCAGTTTCAGAATTAAGTAAACTCTGCTCCTAAGAGGCTGTGTCTAACCTAATTAAAGATGAGAGTGTCTCCTCATGTACCTGAAGAGCATAGCATTGCCAGTGTGCTTGCTGCTGTGAGCAATGGACACAGGAAGTCAGGTCCTCCTCAAGATGTGGCCCATCAGAAATATTGTGTAGCCCAGGTCTGGTGCAGGTTTTTGGTGCCAAATCTGTTCATTTTGAAGACAGATTTAACATTGGTTTCAAAAGATAAATGGTAGTTAGATGTGTGTGGGTAACTGATGAAGCCATCTATCCACCAGTTACTTAACTCATGAAGTCTTATTAAGTTTCCCCTCTGTGTGTTGTGTGGAGTAAAGGGTATTGTGGCAGCTAGCTGTCTGTCTCTAAGGTCCTTGTTGGCTTATGTAGGTGTTCTTTACCTGACCCGATTTGTCCCCTCTCCAACTATAGGAACACTTCTGTCCCTTTGTAGCAAACTGTGGGAAAATGAGTGACATTGTTCCAGAGAAGTTCAGCTGGCACCCATGGGCACAGATGGAATTTGGATTTCATATCTCATTAATAGCAGACTAGAGCACTGGGCTAAAAGCATGGCCTGTCAGTTCCAGGAGGAAAATACACAGCCTGGATTAGATATTGAATTCTTATCTCTAATTGTGATCTTTTAAAAAACTATTATTGTTCCTCAACCAAATTTGCTTTGCTTTGTCATTAAGAAAACTTCTTTTGTGTGTCTTTAATTAGTGAAAGGATGAAAATATTTAATGGTTTTTTGACTAATTTTCTGTAGGCCTGTGATGTGTAAGTGATAGGTGCTCTTTTTTTAAAGTCAGAACTATGAGTCTGTGACCCAGTTTCTCCTGCTCATGGGTTACCATGCCCTACTGGTCTGCTGTTCCATCCATTGCCCTGCTGTCTTTCCGCCTCACCTCACTTCACACTCCCGTGGGAGCTCCCTTGCCTTCACTTCTCACATCCTTGAAAGCCTTTTCCTCAGTCTGTTTCTCCAAACTTGGACTTGATAGCTTCATGTCTGTGCAAAGAGCCCTACGCCAGCTTTTTGGCTTTTTACCTTCCTGAAATACAGTTGGTATTTGTGACCAGTTAGGACCTCAGGTGCTGCTCCCCTCACCCTCACCCCCTTTACCCTGAGATTACATGTGCCTGTAGAACCTGGCCTCCTTCCCATTGGCTGGGAGCCATTCCCATGATGCTCTGCTCTTTCCAAGGCCTGCTCATCTCTCCAGGCCATTTCAAATGCCTGTTCTCCAAAACCTGCTTCTGTTGTTGAGCAATTAACACCCTCATCTGTGTCCTCAAATATTGTGGCCTGCCCCACCCCCTTTTATGGTGTCCTGTACATGGACCCTAACATATTTATTGCATTAAAATCCCTCAAGTACCTAATACAAGTCAGCTGAGGGTGGTGTAAGAACAGCTCAGCGTAGGAAGCAGACAGAATAGAATAATTTTAGGCAGTCTTAGGAAAATGAGCAAGAACTGTGAAACACGTAGTTTTGTTGGTCAGATTTCCTGTTTTGTTTGGAAAGCAGCTTTTGTCCTAAAGTTTGAGGAAGAAAATGAAGAATGTTTCTTGTTCTTTATTAGCTTAAGGAGAGGAACAGGTTTTCAAAAGGCCTGTTAAACAGAGTGACAGTCTGAGAAGAATTGTTTGCTGCTGGGAGGGGGTGTCCTCCCTGCCCTGTGCCTTCAAAAGGAAGGATTGTACCCTCTAAGTGTCTGCCTGCCTACCTCATGGTCTAGCTGTGGACAGCAGTGAGCCTTGGTCACAGACTGCATTTTTTTAGGTATGTAGGCTGGGTAGATATTTCATGACATCCTGCTTTCACTCCGTAAGGTTGTATGTAAGCTGACATTGTTACAGTTACCCCTAATAGAAGCTCTTTTTAAAGACACATTTCTACAGCAACTCAGCTGACATGGTTGAAAATAATGAAGAAAGGAAGCAACCCAAACAGTTGTCCTTCAGGATGAAGATTTTGAAGACAATTGTGTTTTGCCTGTGCTTGACAGGAATGAAAGGAAGGAGGCTTGGGAGAGAGAAGACTCAGTACCGAGAACAGGCGCTCTGACTGTGCCAGTGCCAGTCACGGGAAGGGCTAACAAGTGGTGAAGGGCAGCTGGGGTGAGTGCAGTGCAGGGAGGACCTCACAGATGGTCTCTGTGTGTGAGCCACTGCTCCGGGACACACTCAGTAGCATAGGTTGCCTGCTTAACCCTCAGGACAGCTACCCCAGGCCTTGAACTGCATGGGCCTCTCCAGTTAGAAAAGGAGAATTTCATTCCCCCCACCCACTAGATGTATGCCTGGGATGCTGATTTCTTGTGTGTTGTCATGGTTGCAGCTGTCACTTGGGTTAGCCCTTAGTTTACCCTCAAGTTGGTAGCTAGGACATTGTTCTCAGGAGGCCCATGTTCCATTTGCTGCTGTTTGAACATTAGTCCCCTGGTCTGGAGCCTCTGGTATACTGGGTGTCTCTGCCTTCCTCACCCCTCACTTATTGCTTCCCCCTTTCTGGTTTGTACTATGATTAATTATTAGAGTGTTTGTGTTTACAGGGCGGATGTGTGGACTCAACCAACCAAAGTCTAGTTCTGCTGCTCATGACCCTTGGACAGCAAGATGTTTCCAAAGTCCTCCTGGGACCACTATCCCCCTACACGTAAGCGGTTTTCATCTGACCTCATTCTGCTCAGTTTGATTTTCTGATTGTTTAGAATGGCATGGTGTGCTGTGTGTGACCTGTGACCACAGCATTGTGCCTGCTTGAATTGATCTTTAACCAGCCAGCAACTGTGACTGTTTATTTAGTCCCACCTGGGTTTGGGCCATCTCTTCTTTCCATCACAGCTGTTGTCATGGTATCTGAGCTGTATCACATGTATGTTGCCATTCTTGTGTCTGTACTTTGTTTTGTTAATATTATGGAGATAAGCTTTTATATAGCGTGAAGCTTTTCCTTTTTTTTTTTTTTTTTAACTTTGTTTGCTTTGGTATTTGTCTGGAACTGGGAACTGGAACTACAGACAGTTGTTAGCTGCCATGTGGGTGCTGGGAATTGAACCCTGGTCCTCTGGAAAAAGTCACTGCTCTTAACCGCTGAATCTCTCCAGCCCCAGCTTGAAGTTTTTCCAATCCTATCTTTCAGCTAGCTTTCCTACGTGGCAAATGGGCTATTTTTCCAGTGGTATAACATATTAGCTGGCTGGGAGAGATAAATTCATAAGAATCTTTCCAAACCAGTTGGGAAGTGATATAGGTGAGTTGGGTAGTTGGATATTCGCAGAAATTAACTGTAAAAACTTGCACAATCCAAGAAGAGTAGCTAGCCAGAAGACTACGTACAGAGTGCAAAGCAAGATAAGCATTTCTAGTTAGGAATAAATGAGCAGACTTGAAAACAGGAACATGCATATATATTGCTTACATGCTTACAGATTTACAGGTAGCTGTGTGGTCAGCTAGGGTGGTAAATTGGGTGGTGCAGGTCGATCTGAGACTGAACTGTCCTTTTTCGGTTATCATGGTACCGATGCTGTATATCTGAAAGGTACAGTACTGTGATAACTGAAGAATGGTGGTGCCATCACGTTGGGGTGGGGTGGGGTGGGGGGTATGCTTTGGGCACCAGAAGCTTGAAAGAGATTCTTTTACTTTTTGAGTTGGCAGTGGCGGTTTTTTAGAGTAGAAGATGAAGGAGAATACACTGTGTTAGCAGCAGGGGAAACTGATAAGCAGGGTCTGAAGAGATAGATGCACCTTATCTCCTGATAATGTATGTAAACTGTCTCACAGGACAGGAGACCTAGAGTTGAGTAATCCAAGTGGCATGCCGTGCCAACTTCAGTAGTCAACATCACTTCAAAGAGAATGGCACTGGGCACTCAGAAAGGAGGCAAGCACAGTGCCCGAGGTGCCTCCCACTAGAGTTGCTTAAAGCAGCTGATGGCTGTGTGAGCATCCTGGGGATGTTGGCTTCTTAGCTGGTCAGTGCTATGTCCAGTTTCTGCTCCTGGAGACAGCAAGAGCCACTGTTCTAATGTATGTGGTCCAGGCTTAGGTCTTGGAGAATATCATATAAACGTGGAATATATGTTTTTTTTTTTTTTTCCTTTACTTTCCCCCCTTGATGCTTTTTTGAAAGTTATTTTTGAAGAGTATTTCAGTTTGGTTTCCGGGCCTTGTGTAATCTTTTAATGTTTACAGCCTCTCTGGAGATGGCTAGGATGTGACTGTTTCCTCCTCAGCATGTTCTTTACCACATAATCCTTTTAGATTTCCTTTCTTCTTTCAGAAACCTAAAATTACTACAGCTCCTGGGAAAACAGTAGTCTGCTCTGAGGGGAGCCTTAAAGGAGCAGACCAGATGGGAGCATTCTGTGCTTGGAGATTTGGGCCTGAGGCTTGGACATGTGCTTCTTCCTCTGTGGTTTTATGCGGAGGACATTTCACAGGGTGGGAAAGTGCACCCTGAACCCCTCCCACCACACACATTCCACCTGCCCCAAGCACTTTTTGGTATAACCGAGCACAGATGAAGTAAGGAGAGTTATGTTCAGCAAAGACGCATCTGCGTTTGGGACCGCGTTGTCCTGAATTTTGTAGAAGGCTCCAGCATCTCGGAAGGGTGAACATGGAACCTTACAGGCAGAATTGCATCCATCTCTGGGGGAGTTTCATGTGCATTTTCTTTTATCATGAAAGTTATAGAAATACAATTTTTAAACCCCACTTTCCCCAAGGAAAGCAGAAAGGTCTTGGTTTGCAGAGAGTGTGTGTACTGCTTCTGGTAATTTGCATGTGTTTGATTGGAGCAAGTAGCTTCTTAAGTGCCATCTTATGGAGCACCAGGACTAAGAAAGTTTTCTGTGTTCAGGTACCCAGCAGGATGTCAGGGCTGCTGTGTTTCTCCCTGCCCTCCTCTCCCATTGCTGGAGGGAGTTGTTTCTATCCCTCTGTGCTAGTTGAGAAAATAGTCTGCACATTTGAAAAAAGTCTACATGTTTGAATGTTTGGAGGCCAGACAGTTTTTCTCAGGATAATATTATTGGATGCTATAGACATGTGAAGGGAATCTCTTTCAAATTTGAATATGGTTGACTTCCAGTTGGTGACGGCATTTCCACCCTGGATTCCAGAAGATTAAGTTTACAGTTTATGGGAGAAATTGTCCTTTATTTTAAAGTTGAAGTAACATCAACAAATATATATATATCATTAGGTGTCTTAGAATGCTCAGAAATTGACAGGAGGTGAGAGCTGACAGACTTTGGCTTTCCAGTCTGTTCTGGACGTAAGTTCTGTCTGTGCCAGCGAGCAACCAGGGAGGCTGATGTTGAGCATCTCCCGCCCTATGTCATAATGTGGGTGGGTGGTCCTAAAATCATCCTAGAACCATCAGCTGTGAAGACAGACTGAAGCCTGCGTGATCCTACCAGCATTCACAGGGCCATATCTGAGGAGCTTCTCTGCATGGATGACCTCACCCCCTCTCATCCTAGCCTGTTCTCCCATCGTGTCACTGAGAGTGCCAGGAGATAAAGTCAGCTGTCATTAGCTAGCAAGCTGTCTGTGTATCTGAATCTGTCACTTTCAGATTTATGACTGACTTCTAGTTTCACTCCTTCACAAACCATACATTCTTATTTATTCTTCCCCAGAACTGGTGGGCAACTTGTTTGATTGGGTTTTGTTTTTGTTCTTTTCTGTTTGTGGTACTAGAGATCAAACCTAGTACCAGCGCAGCACCATGTGCTGTTCAGCCAAGCAAGTGCTCTACCACTCAGCCAGAGAGCTTCAGCCCCAGATAATTTCAAACAGACAAACAAACAAAAACCCTTTATTGCTTTTATTTTTGGAGATTGCAATAGCATTGCTTCATTTCCCTTTCCTCCCTCCAAACCCTCTCATGTCCCCTTCCTTGCTCTTTCAAATTCATGGTCTCTTTTTCCATTAATTGTTATTACATACATGCATGCATCCATCCATACATACATACATATTCCTAAATACATAAATGTAGACTGTACAATGTTATTTGTGTGTTTTCAGGGCTGACCATTGGTGTTGGATAACCAATAGATGTGCCCTTCCCTGGAGAAGACCATTTCTCCTGTTCTCAGCATTTCCTAGTTGCCTGAAGTTCTTTGTGTAGAGTTGAGGCCTTACCTTTACCCTGTCTAATGCTGTTGTCTCGTTCAGCTCATGTTGAAGAGTCATGTTGGAGAGACTGTGTGGGTGTAGCTTCTGACATTCCTAGAAGACAGTCTCACAGTTAACTCTATGGTCCTTTGGCTCTTAAAATCTTTCTACCCCCTTCCAAATGTTCCCTGAACCTTAGGTACGGGAGTTGTGAGTGTATCTACCAGTTAGGACTGGACTCCACAGCTCTGCGTTTTGATTCGTTATGGTTTTCTGTCATGATCTCATCTATTGCAAAGATAGATTTCCTTGATGTATGAGGACTACATTTATCTCTGAGTATAAGGACACATGTTTAGAATGTATTGAGGGATTATGCTGGTTTAGAAAAGTGGTAAGTTTATAAGTTCTCCTCCAAGATCCATGACTTCTAGGACCAGGCATGGTTTCTCTGTTGTTAAACAGAAAGATGTCTTTTTACATCTTTTAATTAATGTAGTTTTCAATAGCTATTGAGTGTATCATCTTAGGTAATAAGACATGCGGCTTGCCAAGGTCACACAGAAAGCAAGTGGGGTTCTGGCTGGGACAGCCCCACTGGGGTGCTGCTTCTCTTGACACTGTTAACTCATGGTAAGCACTGGGATCCTGTCAGCTGTCACCGGCTTCCCAGTGCTTCGCTCATTCAGAGTGTCCTGGTTCAGCTTTCAGAGGTCCTCATTTCAGCCTCTGCCATGCCTTGGACTATTCCCTTTGAGCATGGGAGTGTTTCCGTGTAAATGCCGCTGTCCTTCAACCTCAGCTGCTCAGGGCTTCGTGCTCACACAGACAAGTGCAGCCGTGTGGTGGTCTCCTGCTTATTGTTTTTGCTGCTGGCTGGGAGCACTTGGCTGGGAGCACTTGCTGAAAGTACTTGCAATATCCAGGTTACATTTGTGAAATGTAGGAAAAGTTGTAATGTTCTGTCACACTTTTTATATTTGGATAATAGTAAAATAAAGTGATAACCTGCTTGTGGGGAGTGGTTGGCTAAGTTCAACCTGGATGCCTATGTGCCAGCCTGGTTCTATTTCCTGCCGTCTCTAACCAAGTTTAATAACATCATTCTTAGAATCGAGTTTAAATGTTTTTGGCATCAAACACACCACTGATCTCCAAAGCTGCAGGGAACCATGGGAAGCAGTCTTTCCTACTCTTAGATCTTGTTCCCTGGCCACTAGGGACACCTTCTTATGCCTAACATGCTGCTAATCTTAACGCTGACCCACATCCAGGTGACAGGAAGCGTGCAGGATTGGAGGGACAGGAGACAGGATTTTCTGTGTATGTCACCAGGAATCTGCTAACATGTCACTGCACCCTTTCCTTGTGCTTCCCCGGGGGCACTTGGGGGGCGCTATGTCTGAGCCTGCCCAGTTCTGGTTGTCGGGATTCTGTGGGCAGAAGGCCCTTACCTGTGGCAGTGGGAACAACCGACCTTTGGAAATCTACAGAGACAGTTATCTCAGCTTCCAGAATTCTCTGTAACCTGCTTGTCAGATAGACTGGAGGCTTTTCATAGAAAAGCTTTCTTTGTTTGGACAGTGAATCACTTTGCTCTAAAAAAAGAAAAAATAATCATTGCAGATCCAATTGTCAAGTGAGGAATTAAGATTCTTCACTCAGAACTTGCCTAACACGTACCAGGTGCCCCAAGTAGCTTCCCTAAGAAAAGCTGTTTCTCACTCCTAGATCAGTTTTCCCTTCTCAAGGAAACTGTTTGTTTGGACTTAAAACAATCTCTGGCTATTTTTATTTTGCTTTTTAATATCCCAACTACAGAAAATGTTGGAGATGTGAGAAGGGCATTCTGATGTATACCTCAGTGCCTTCCTCAGACAGCTTGAGAGGTTGGCAGAACACTGTGTAGAAAGTCCAAACAGTCTTTGCTTTTCCTAACTGTTCCAAAAGCTACAAATCCTTCAGGGCTGCACACGAATAGCCCACACACTCTGGTCTGCATCTCTCTCACCCTCCAAGACACCAAGCAAGCTGAAGTCCCCAGGAGTTCTGCCAGCTGGGGAGGGCATCTGGTATTTTTGAGCACAGTTGAATGATTCAGAATGAAGCTGGGTGAGGCCCTTATGATTGCCTCAGGCGGGGTTAGTACACTGCACCAGTGAGAGCACAAGCTGTCTTCCCCTGGCATGTGCATGAGGGGCGGGATTCTGGTGTTTTCTCTGCTGTTGCTAGCTGGAAGCTTGCCCGCAGACGGGCTTGTTTATCTGTGGGGTTCACGTCTTTGTTTTCTGTTTTCCCCTAAGACAAGGAGAGGAGGGTGGTGGGATGGATGGGGAAAGGGGATGAAAAACAAGGGAGCAGTTTCCATGGCCAGTAAGACCAGAAAGCCAGCAGGGGGAGATCTGGCTTCCCTTAATAACCAGGAAGGCTGAAGTCATTTCTGTTACCCCCCCCAACTCCTCAGTTCTCTTTGGTGCCTCATTATTAAATGCCTTCAATAGCAAGGAGAGAGTTCCATGTGTGCAGAAGGCCGTCACTGTTGAGATGCATACATGACTTACACAGGGGTCAGCACAGTTGTGGCAGTAACTTAAGTAGCCCCCTAAGCAGAGAAGGCCAAAGCCCAAAGGGAGGGAAGAATCACATGTGGTGTTACTTTACAATACAAGGCCAAAGAAAATGTTCTTAGATGGAGGGACAGCAAAGAGATCTATCTCCCTGAGCTCTGCTTCTACCAGGTAGTTAGTGGTTGGTTCCTTTCTTGTGACATGCCAGGCAGCTCAGACAGGGTGAGTTGATGAGTTACCCCCTAGTCTCATGGTATCGTTCCTGAAATTGGATCAGAAACACAGGGGAGACACATTCATCACAGCAGGCTTTATCCATAGTTTCATATAAAGTTGACTTAAAAGCAGGACCCAAGATCAGTACATTTTAGTTTACCCATTTATAGTGTACAGTTGAACACTATAAATAATTTTTAGTATGCCCAGAGCTGAATAAGCACCGTCTAATTTTAGAGCATCTTTATCACCCGGAAAGAAACCCTGTGCCCATTTGTGGTCTCTGCCCATTCTTCTCTCTTTCCCAGCTCTTTGCCTCAGTAATGGAGTTCGTTGTTGGTGGTAGTTGTTTGGTTTTTCAAGACAGTGTTTCTGTTTAGCCCTGTCTGTCCTGTAACTTTATTTGTAAACCAAGCTGGCCTTGAACGTGAGATCTACCTGCTTCTGCCTCCCAAGTACTGGGATTAACAGCATGCATCACAAGCCCTGCAGTAATAGAGTTCTTATTGTGACCATTTCATAGAAAACAAATCACGTGGTATATGGTACTTAGTGACCCACTTCTTTCATGTAGCACAGTTTACAAAGCTTGTTCATGTTTTAGAATGTATGTGTTCTGTAGCACTTTAGAAAGCTGGGTAATCTCATTGAGTTTGACACATTTATTCTTTTATGAGTGAGTGGACATTTGGGTTATTCTTTTTTTAAAAAAAAAGATTTACTTATTATGTTCACAGTGTTCTGCCTGCTTGTATGTCTGCATACTAGAAGAAAATACCAGATTTCATTATAGATGATTGTGAGCCACTATGTGGCTGCCAGGAATTGAACTCAGGACCCCTGGAAGAGCAGCCAGTGTTCTTTACCTCTGAGCCATCTCTCCAGCCCCCTACTTTTTGACTCTTATGAACAGTGCTTTTATAAATGTATGTTTGTGGAGATGTTTTTGTAGGGCTGTGCCTCCCTTCTCAGGCACGTATCTAAGAGTGCTGTGTCACACCCTAAGTCCTTGCCTGAGTCTGAGGGGCTGATTGTTTTCCAAGTGGTGGGCTTTGTGTTGTTATCAGGGATGTGAGTCCCTCATTGCTTGCCTCCCAGCACACTGTCACTGTGGCTTCCTTCGTGAGCATGAAGTAGTTTCTTCCAGCGGTTCTGCCTTTTCATTTCCCTAATAGCAGATGATGCAGAGAACCTTTCATGTGCTCGCTGGTTACTCATGTACTCTTCTTTGAGGGCATTCTCCTGGCGCTCTCATCTATCTTTTTAATCGTTTCCCTGAATTATTGCTAGAATTTTAATTTTTTCTCCTACTGCTGTGATGTTTCTATTGGTGTTTCTGTTTCAGCAACTGTTAAGAAACTGTTCAGTATCCAAAGGTAATGAAGTTGACCCTATAGTTTCATGTTGCTCAAATCCTGATTGGTCTTATAATAAAAACCCATAGCCAGATATTGAGGTAAAGCTGAAAGGTCAGAGAGACACAGGAACCAGCCACTAGAAAGACTTTTTGCACCTCTGCTGAATCGTTGGGCCGGAAGGGGTAGATCCTGTCTCTGAGAATCCTCAGACTGAATGCGTCTGGATCCTCAGGAAAGGGGAAGCAGGAAGAAGACAGGGTGAAGGGCCAAACGCTTGTCTCCCCCAGCCTTATATTCCTTTCTCTGCCCAGCCATACCACTTCCTGTTTCAGCCTTCCTAGTGGTGGGATTAAAGGTGTGTGTCACTACTGCCTCACCTCTATGTCCAGCTGTGGCAGGCTCTGCCCTCTGAGCTTCAGACAAGCTTTATTTGTTTATAGCACACACAAAATATCACCATAGTTTGAACTCTCACCAAGGTCATGGAAGTGCTTGCTCATTTTTGTGTGTGATGGGAGGAAGAGGTCTGATTCCTTTATTCTTGGCTTGTGAATAATCAGTTTTTCCCATATCGTTTGTGTAATTCTTTCCCGATCAAGTTTATGTGGGTTTATTTCTTGACCCTCAGTTCTATTCCACTGATGTGCAGGTATAGAATCAGTGTTTTTAAAGTTCCTCAGGTAATCCAGTGCTCTTTAGGCTAAGAACTATGTGACTGGTGGGGAGGTTGGCTGGGTCAGGAAGCAGAACAGCACAGGTGTCTGTGTGATGCTTTATTACAGATGTGTAGAACAGGGTTCTTCACTTAGCTGTGTTTCTTCAGTTTGGTTGCTGACACTCACTGGGCTGCTCGCTTTGACAGCAGAGAGAAAAGAGGAGTGCAAGCGTTTTCATGTGTTGTGATTTTAGGCTTTTCCAGGAGGATCCTTCCTCCAACCTTTAGGAACCTCTGTGTACTGAATGCCCTGGGTGAGCCATCTGGTCAGACTGGGATTGTATTGAGTTTAGAAGGGCTGCTGTTTGAAGGCCCTGCAGCTGCTTGTAGCCCACCTGAAGAGTTGATGCCACAGGTCCCCTTGGAGGGAATGGCCTTCTTTTTCTTACAGGAAATGGTTAAGAAGCAGCCTCATGAATCTTTCACAGTGTTCACTGTGAGCAACTCCCTGGTGCCTTATTTACCATTTGTCTCCTACTAAATCTGCACAAACATAGTTTTCTCCTGCTAGGCAAGGATTCATCACTAAGCTACATCCACAGCTTCCCTCCTCCTCCTCCTCCTCCTCCTCCTCTGTTGCTTTATTTAAAATTTTATGACTGTTCTTATAAAGAACACTTAACAGTTTTAGCTAGTTTACACCAGTAGATGGGAATCGTCATGGGAAGCATTTCTTCTTACCCTTTGATTGGACTGCAGTGTCCCTAACACCAGTACCAGAGCCTGTATCTAATAGAGACATTCAGGAAATAGTGTTCAGGAAATGGAAGTCAGCTGCTATGGTTCGGTCTCAGAAATAGTCTTTGTTCTTCTTTTTTACCCTGTGATGCTGTGACTCAATGGAGGTAAATGTTGTATGGACCACTCAAAGTCACCTCCGTGTCCTCTCTCTGACAAGCCTGTGGGACTAAATGGCTGGGTGTCTTACACTAACCTCCAGCCTCTTTTTCTACCCAGACTTACATTGCTTGGGCTATGTGTGTCTCTGCTGGCTGCTCCAGTCTTCTTGGGAAGCTGACAGGCTATAAAATGTTATTTAAGCAGTTTTGATTAGACATTTTTAATTTCAGTCTCAAAAATTAAAATCTTGGGTTTTAAGAGGGCAGAATTTCTTTTAAAATGAATGTTTTCATTATTTTCTTTTAGGATAGAATTTTTGCGACATTTGAAGAGCTTTTTCCAGATTATGTTTAAAATTGAAACCAAGCCATGTGGTGAAGAACTCAAAGGTGGGGACAAAGTGCTGATGACTTGCGTTGGTATTGGCTTCTCTAATCTCAGCAAGACCCTCAAGTGATACTGTTACAGCACAAAGCTTCATTGTGTGTTTAATGAAGCAGAAGCTGCAAAGGACCAAAGGGACCAAGTCTAGATGTGTCCATCCAGGACAGGACAGTAAAGACTTTATTGACTGGAAATACTGGTATGCAAATAAAAGACGTCTCTACTGTGTGACTTTAGCTGTTTCTCCAGTGATGGTGACATCCCTTGGAGGCCCAAGCTGTCAGCTTCCCATCTCTCCTGGAGGAGGGGTCCTCAGGATGTGGTCATGCTGCTAGAGCAGGGTCCTGGCAGCACTTCTGTGTCTTTGAACTGTGGTTTTGTGTGGGGATTGATGTGGCAGTGTGTATGGAAGCCCTCTCCTCATCATGGCAAACTATGAGAGTACCAGGGGCTGGGGTGTTTATTTCATCTCTTGTGAATGAGTTGTTGCTTGGGCACATGCTGTACTTAATCTGGTAAACTGTTTGTGAGGGATGGTGGTTTGGATGGGGAGGGCAGTTATGGGGTATCTTTAGATGTTTTTTTGTATCCTAGGTATGGCATAAAGTTTGTTTCTATTCTTCTAATAGCACTGAGGTGTAAATTATTTCCATGAGAAAATTCAAAAGGATATTTTGTTTGATGTTTATAATGCAAAAATATTAGCTCTCCTGGTTTAAAGATGTAACAGCCAGAGTCGGGGATTTTACTGCCTTGTAAGGTAATATTTCTGTTTCGTGGATGCTAGCAAAAGAGTCCTAGCTACCAAAGTCCTGGGTCAGAGACATAGACCTTTTTAGCATAGCAAGCAGCTTAAACATGTCTAGAGTGATGTCTCCTACTGCTGGGTCCCGCTGTGGAAGGGAGGGGCTCGGGTAGTAGGGGCGCAAACAATGAAATTCTCATCAGAGGCAAGAACATGGATGCTGAGGACTCCTCCTTTTTTATGGTAAGTCTATTCTTTATTCCACTGGAAACCCTTTCTCATCCCTCAGGACTGCTTACTGCAAACACAGTTTTGAGAAGGGATGTAGGCAGAGGCCAACAAAAATGTGCAGGGGTCCCAGGACCATAGGGGAGTTCCCTGCCAATCAGTAGATTCTATACGTGACATGTACAAAACGTGGAACCAGTGGTGTTCTCCCTGTTGGGGCAGGCTTAAGCAGGGTGGCCTTGACCTCACTCTTTCTCCTTGGAACCCTTTCCTTTTCATTGAAAGATGAGTGTCATTTGCCGCTGGCCAAAGATTCAGAGCTGGAGAAACACCAGGACATTCTGGACGAGGCCCTGAGCCCAGAGCTTTCCATGTTATAGTTGTATTCTGTCAGTGCATAACAGTTTAAAGCAGTACTCCCTCACCATCCCAGAGTTGGTAGGTCAGAAGTATGCGTGTCTGGAGAATGTCTCTACATGGCATCTCACAAAGTTACTGTCACGGTGTCAGCCCCTCAGACTCTCCTTTCAAGGTTCTGGGAAAAACAAAGGTGCAGATTTCAGAATGTGAGACTGAACGTCCATTTCTTTGCTGGCTGCTGCCAGCAACTCAAACCTGTGAACTCTGCCAGCATTCTCTTTCACTTGACCCCTTTGTCTCCAAGCTAGCAAGGCCGAATCAAATCCTTGACATTTCAGCTGAATCTGACTGCCTCTTGGGACACCAGCTAGAGAAAGCATGCCTTGGAAGTAGTCTGTGGTGCAGCAGGCCTACCTGGGCACTCCTCCTGTCTCAAGGTTAGGCAGTTATGGCACTGTCTGAATTGGTGTTCGATTGGTCATCTCAGGATTTTGTCTACCATATATTTGAGGCCACTGTCACTTTAAGTTAGACCTGCCCAAACAACTAAGTGGCCACGTTGCTTTGGACCTGCCCGGTTTTCTTTGATAGGGCACTCCTGTTCTTTTGTATATGCTTTGGAAATGATGCTGTTGGTCAGTTTCGGGGAGCAGATGGAAGCCCGAGCAGATTGTAACAGGCAGCATAGAGAACATGTGTGTCTGTAAACACATGAGTGTCTGGTGGGTTCTGACCCTCTGCTGCTGCTGGTTCTGGAACTGGAACATCTGGAAGCAGTGGTGAGGATAGTGCTGAAAAGAAAGAGTGAGTTAGCCCCGCCCCCCAGTTTGGACAAGGTCTTAGTAATAAATAGTCCAAACTTTCAATGCTTCAGCTTCCTGAGTACTATAAACACAAGACTGCATCCCCACAAAGGCAATATTTATTTAAACATTCACTCTTGATCCTTTTTTAATTTCTTAAAAAAAACCGCTGTGGTGATATATATTTAATAAAATTATTCTGGAATATCAGAGAGATAGAGAAACCACAGCCACTTCTCACCTGCCAACTCCTCAGGCCTGTCTCCAGGAAATCCTGATTCCAAACCTCTCCTCAGCCCACCAAGGAAATGTCCAGGAAAGCTTCTTTTCCTTCTGCCCAGCCTTCTTAACTTCCTCTTTCCTTTTTCCTAAAGCTGAGATTAAAGGTGTTGGTCATCACTCCCAGACCTTCATTCTCTGCTCATTCTCTGACATTCCAGACTAATTTTATTAAATGCATATCACCACACAAAGCCCTGCGGTAGATAGGCATCCTCTGCTAGCTGCTGTCTGGAGACCGGTCAGCTTTGGCAGTCTGCTCTGTTTGTGGCTTTGCTTCTTGGCCTAGCGACTCACTTCAGTACATGCTTAGTTCTGTGTATGAGTTCTGTTTGGGCCGACCTGATGTGAGAATTTGGCTTTCCTCTCCTGTTTTGGTTTCTATTGCTGTGATAAAATGGCTGCGATTAAAAGCAGCTCAGGGAGAGTTTTTGTTGTCCTTGGTTTTGACCTACATGTCCCAGTCACATGAAGGACATGCATCTATCATGAAATTCCGAGGAGGGATTCAAGCAGGAACCCGGAAGCAGAAACTGAAGGACAGACCATGGGGGTGTTTACTGGACTCCAAAGCACCTGCCCATGGGTAGCCTCACTCACTGTAAACTGGGCCCTTCTACATCAATTGTTAGTCTAGAAAATGCCCTACAGACTTACCAGTCTAAGAGAGTCTCTCTCACCTGGAGTTTCCTTTTCTTAGATGACCCTGGCCTTTGTCAAGCTGACACAGAACTGTCCAGCATGTGCCTCTTTTCAGATTACAGACCACTCTTAAGAACAGAAGGCAAATGAAAAGCTAAGGCACTAGGGAGACAGGCTGAAGTTTTGGCAATGTATGTAGTAGAAATGGATTTACCTGGCTGAGAAGGAGTAGGGCAGGCTGAATAAAATGGATTTACCGGGCTTTAATCAGGATGTGAGGTGTGGAGTCGCCTCTGTGTTGGAGACACAAATTTAGTGTGCGGTTTTAGCGGGTCTGAGGAAAAGGGGATTCAGCTCTGTGATCTATGTGCCCAACCAATCTCCGGTTTTTTACTCATCCAGGTAGTAAGTCCTGAGGAACCAGGACTTAGAACTCCACCTCCAGGTGGCCCTAGTCTGTTCTTCAGAGGTGACTAACAGTAGGAATGTCACCAAGCAGGTCAGGCCTTTATGTACTTCTCTTAGCCACAACTAAGTAATTTGAGAGAAAGGATCAGTATTTGGCATCTAACAGATCAAGCCACATCATTCCTTTATTCAAACAGAAGTTGTCATTTTATTAGGGTGCTGGATGTAGGATTGCTCTGGGTCCTTGTCATATTTGGTTTATACCTGTCAAGACAGTCTGACCTAACCTGGAGGTCCTGTTTATATGAAAACATCCTAGGGGATTCTGATACTGGGTTTCTCAGAAGGCTCAGGATAGACTTTTCATCTTCCCCAAATCTCCAACCCTTTAAAGAGCCTAGCATTAAAAATTATTACAGTTGATTGGCTTGCTAATTTTTCTCTGCTACAGTTTGGAGGAAATGATGTGTGTGTTCAAATTGACCAAGGTAGATGCCATGTTAAATATGAAGGTGCCCAGCCCAGTGATGGCATATGATAATCTTATGTGGGTCACTAAGGCTGGGACAGTAGCAGGGCAGCTGCTGGTCGTCTTGGAGTAAGGGCAGTGCTTTTCTTGCTACTGTGTCTGGGTGTGCCCCGCCATGCAAAAGCTCTTGCTTAGTCTGAGTTGCTTAGGCTAATGTTTTAGAGGCTGAGTATTTTGCAATGGCTGCCTGTCTTGCTATGTGAGGGGAACCAGCTCAGTTATGACAAACAACTTCAGGCTGTTTAGTTCCTGAAACTCCCTTCCAGACACATGCTTCCCTTTGTCTTGAGCTCTGTGGGTAACTGCTGCCTTACCCACGAGGCAATGAAGGCATTGTGTCTAAGATTTATAAGCTGTGAGAATGTTTGCAGGAAACTAGGGGGAAATACTGGTGTCCAGCTGCAAAGAGAAAAAATATTTAAATGCCCAGAAAGTAAAATAAATGTTTTCCAGCTTAATTGTTAAAAATCTTGGAAACCATGTGAGTGGCAGTGTTCACAGGATTTGCAGAAACACTGGTTATCGAGGAATTACATGTCTGGCCACCTATCAGTTTAAAGGGGAAAATTATGAAGTCATAGAGATTTGGAGTCAGGCTGCATTTTAATGTGCTGTTTGATGATACTCAGAAGTCCTAGAAATTTAAGACAGGCTCTTCCCTTTTCGCTTTGCGTCTCGGTTTTAGCAGTTCCTGGGGGAGACTCTGACTTCTGTCCACTCTCTAATCCCTGTTTGCACAGATCCCCTCAACCACTTACTTAGCATTCATCATGCTAGTAATTGTCTTATCTTTTTAAACTCACAGTATTAAGAATTGGATATGTTTTGTAATATTTGGGGTGACTAGTAGCCTAGCAGGTTTTTAAGCTTTTTTTTTTTTTTTAAAGGTCATTTTGAGAGAAGCTTTTGGTTCCTGAGATTGGGCTAGCTTCCCATCCTTCAGATCCTTAGTTTCTTCTGAAACTACGGAGCATCTACCTCACCCTACAGCAGTATTTTTTTTTTTAAACTTTATTTATTTATTATTTATTTATTTGCCTTGGTGTTTGCCTGGAACTGGAACTACAGACAGTTGTTAGCTGCCATGTGGGTGCTGGGAATCGAACCCGGGTCCTCTGGAAGAGCAGACGGTGCTCTTAACCGCTGAGCCATCTCTCCAGCCCAACAGCAGTATTAAGAGCATTTATTAAACAATATTCTGAGACTGGTTTGTTTTGTTTTTTTTGTTTTTTTTTTTTTTTTTGCTGCTTAGTACTTGGTGTAGATTCAAAGTAGTTTTTGTCCAACAGGTTAATGTCAATGTGAGTCACAGGGCTTATCTTTACATCTAGTCCTTATATGTGCTCAGCTAACAAACCGGATACAAACTTTGGCACCTGCACGAAATTTGAGGTCAGACTGCCCCATGACATGGTGACAGAGTTAAAAAGCAGGCCTATAGGCATCCCAGTGAAGGTCTCTGTGTTCCAGCCAATGAGAGCAGAATGGAAGCCCTGGGTGACTCAGAACTGCCAGGTCTAAAGCTTCCTGTTCATTTTGTCAGATGGAGTTGCAAGAGATAGCCGTTCCCACCAAGAAAGAAATCAATGTCTATATACAATTCTGAGATTGCACATGTCAGTATATGTTTTCTCTGGCCAGTCTGATGCTGGGTGGAACATCATCTAATAGAAAAAAATCAGACAAGCCCAGAAGTGAGGTTGGCTCTAATAGCCCAGGCCTACACTTGAACAAGTTACCAAGTTCTTTTCAACCTTGGTCTGTTCATTAGGATATGAACAAAATCTACTGCCAAAGGTAATGAAGTTCTAGATACTCTTATTTCATGAGCCCTGGTACATACTAGGCATGATAAGTTGACCTAGCTTCTTCATAGATGGTAAAATAGATGATTTACTGCCTTGACTCCAGAAGTACCTTGACAGGAATATGGAAGTTAACTTGACTTGTCAGGCTTTGCGGTTGGATAGAATGAAGTTGCAAATGAGAAATCAAACAGACTCATACTTGTAAATTCTATCTAAGAAATTCACTCAGACCTTTATCTTCAGGGATAGCTGATTCCAGGATTCAAACATCTTCATAATTCACTCTCTTCCATTTTTAGCTCTGTTGCATAAATTCTGGTTGTATTGAAAGAAACTCAGAGCCAGATATCGGGGAAAGGCTGAAATATCAGAGAGAGAAAAAACCACAGTCAAATCTCACCCGGCTATTTTCCAGCTTCTAAAGCCTCGCTCCTGGTTGCTTCTGCTTCTGCTGGTTTCCCATTCGGCCTTAAATACCCTTCTCACCAGCTGTATCCCATCCAGGTTAGGATTAAAGGCACGTAGTCAGCTTTTGAACTGTCAAAACCTACAGTTTAGGAATTTCTTGATCCTTGAAAGTACAAGGACAAACAGCTGGGATTCAATGGCACACACCTTTAATCTCAGCACAGGGAAAGCCTGGGAGGGGTGACCTACACCCTTAATCCAGACAGAACTTTCTGTTTCTGTGAGTTCAAGGCTGCTACCAAATAGAGTAGTTTCTGCCTTTAATCTTAACCTGGATGGGATACAGCTGGTGAGAAGGTTATTTAAGGAAGTATAGGAAACCAGCAGAGGTAGAAGCTGGAAGATAGCTGGGTGACAATTGACTGTGGTGTTTCCTCTGATATTTCAGCCTTTCCCCTATTTGGCTCTGAGTCTCTTTCCTTACAATCCAAATTGTGCAACAATTGACTTTAAGTTTTTTAAATGCTAATGAACAGATGCTGAGAGATGTTGGATTGTAGAAAACAAAGAAATAAACAAAATTACTGAATTAAACCAGATGATATATTTTAAGGATTTCTTAGCTGTAGAATGGAAGTCAGAAAATGTGTTGGCTTGGGGGAGAGGTTATGCCTTTATTTCCACAGTAAACAAAAAACTGTGGATTTCTTCGAAATTAGTAAATACCAGATTTGACTTGGGGAATCCTGAAAATCTTGGCTACAGATATAAAGGGGGTGGAGAGAAAAACTGCAAGACAAGTGACATATAAGCTGATCCCTCAACATGGGAACAGCTCTGAGACTGGATGAAACATGATAAATTTTGTTGGCTGCAGAGTCTTCATGACTTATTATGTACCATCCTTTCATATGACATGGATGGAGATCTATATTACAGTTTGGTTATACAGTCCAAACGAACTTATAAAATTGATAGATGCTTTTTACCTGATCAAACAGCAGAGAATAACCTCTAGCTGACTTGTGCACACTGTACATTCCATACTTGTGTTAATGTAGATATGTATATTATCTTTAAAAGTTTGTGTTAAAAAAAAAAAAAAGACTAGACACCAAATTGCCCAAGTTACCTAGCCTGTCAGAGTTTCTGTTGCAGTTTCCTCAAAAATCTGTATCTAGGCACTAGGTAGTGGTTTCACATGTCTTTATTCCAGCACTTGGAAGATAGAAGCAGGTGGATCTCTATGAGTTCAAAGCCAGCCTGGTCTACAGAGTGAGTTCCAGGACAGAGAAACCCTGTCTAAAAATAAATAAATAAATCTGCATCTAGAATAACAGCCTCACAGACTATTCCAGCTAGGACTTCAGATAAGCTCTACACTTTCCCATCACACCAAGACTGGGCAACAGTCAGCCCTCCCAGGACTTAACTGTTATCTCAACTTTCTCAGGGTCCCCTAGAGATGCCATTGTCCCTACATAACAGGAAGTACTGTAGAGAACATGATGCTCACATTCCTAAGAAGTGGTGTGAGTGGGTTTTGTTTGTTTGGTTTTTTTGGTCATTTGGTGGATTATGGATATTTGTCAATTTTTAGGGGAGGTTGATTGCAAGTTATGACTGAACATGGTCAGGGAAAAAAACTAAGCAAAAGAGGTTAGA
Organism: Sigmodon hispidus; assembly: GCA_004025045.1. Classification (NCBI taxonomy): domain Eukaryota; kingdom Metazoa; phylum Chordata; class Mammalia; order Rodentia; family Cricetidae; genus Sigmodon; species Sigmodon hispidus. The sequence continues at coordinate 78,684 of PVIH01003193.1, read as the reverse complement.
TTCAGGAATCTCTGAAAAGAAAATGGGAATAGAAATGATAGGGTAATAGGGTAAACTATTGAATCTACTTTGAAACTCAAAAAGCAACTACTAGTTTTAATAGTCTTCAGATAATTTAGAGATCTATATAATATGGCATTTAAAATGTTTTAATAAGTTTTTCATGACTATGGGACATGTCTGATCCTGGCAGCACCAATTTACTTCAAAAAAGGATGATGGGCATCAAAGAACCTCCCTATGGAGTTTGATTTCATGTGGTAAAGTTAGCCACTAGGCAAGAAACTGTCCTTGCCCTGACTGCCGACAGTATACTGTCCAAATTGGACAAGCAGGACACAAAGGGAAGCAACCAATAAACTTTCCCAAGACAAGGTAGACCAGTCCTTCAAAATTCCTGCTTCCCAGAAAAGTCTATTAGATATTCTAGGCTCTAGGCAAAGTTGGATGTCCCAGTGATGCAGAAAAACCTTGTATATTTAAAAAAAAAAAAAAAAAAAAAAAAAAAAAAAAGTCTGGAATATCAGAGAACCAAGCCTTGAAGGTCAAGGAGTGGTGGCCCACACCTTTAATCCCATCTCTGGATCTCTGTGAGTTCAGGGCCCAACAGCCAGGTATACTGTCACACACCTTTAATTCTAGCTCTGAGAATGATGCAGAGGCCATGGAGGGGTGCTGCCTACTGGCTTGCTCCTCATGGCTTCTTCAGCCTACTTCCTTCTAGCTCCCGGGATCACCAGCCCGGCAATGGCACCACCCAAAATGGGCTGGGCCTGCTGTCATCAATCACTAATTAAGAAAATGCCTTACAGACTTATTTACAGCCAAATCTTATAGAGGCATTTTCTCAACTGAGATTCTCTCCTTTCAGTTGACTCTAGCTTATGTGAAGTTGATACTAAAATCTAGGCACCATTAAGAATTATAGTCCACATTGCCCTCCCCGCAAAGATGAAACAAAAAAATCTACACAAGCTACCTTGCTTGTAGCTTCAACCTGGGAAAGAGGCTCCATGGAGGCTGATGCTGTGATGGGGGCCAAGGGGCTTTCCCTACTGGTTTGCTCTGCCTGGCGGTGACAGTGTTCTAGACTACAAGACTGGGCTTTATAGAAGTAGGTTTCTGGCCCAGCTAGCCCCAGGGTTCAGACCTGCTGCTGCCGCTTATCTGCACCAGCAATCCCGAGGTCCCAAAGAAACACAAGATGCTTACATTAAGTTCATGCTGTTTGGCCTATGGCTCAGACACATTGCTAGCCAGCTCTTTCATCTTAATTCAAACACACTTTCATTAATCTGTCCTGCCATGTGGCCCGTGACTCACTGGTGTTCCTTTACATGTTGATTCTTCGGCTGGATCATCTCTGTCTCACTCTGGCCTCCCTCTCCTACCTATGATTCGATGCCTCTGCCTACCTCAGAGCCAAAACAATTCCTTTATTTAAAGAATGATATTCAGAGCATACAAAAAGACATTCCCACATGAGGGCTTGACGCAAGGTCTCATATTTCTAAGAGGGTGTTCCATGGAGACATTCTGGGCTTTCCCTGGAAAGGGCTTATTATAGACAGAGGCCTGGACCCCTTCACAGCCCTACCCTGGAAATGTCACACTGTACATTAAAATTGTGAAAGTTTATAGTCATGCATTTGAAATGTTCTGTGTAATCTGCTCCTTCAAACTACTTGCCCCAGGAAGCCATCTTCATTCTGAAAAGAAAATAGTGTTCATGTCTGTCCTGGGCTGGAATTAGTCAGCTTGACACAAGCTAGAGTCATCAGAGAGGAAGGAGCCTCAGTTGAGAACATGCCTCCATAAGCTTGGGCTGCAGGATTTTGGCATTTTCTTAATTAGTGATGGGAGGACCCAGCCCATTGTTGGTGGAGTCATCCCTGGTCCTGGTCCTGAGTCGTATAGAAAAGTATGCTGAGTAGGCAAGTAAGCGGGCACCCTTTTGTGACCTGTCTTCAGGTTCATACGCTATTGAGTTCCTGTCCTGACTTCCCCAATGATGGACTACAATGTGAAAGGGTTAGTCAAGTAAACCTTTTCCTGTACAGCTTGGTTTTGGTCATGCTGTTTCATTACAGCATCAGACTCCATAACTAGACAACAGTGCTTTATTCTGAAGGTGGAAATCTAGGGGTTTCTGGCATAGTTGTATTTTTTTTTTAAGGAAAATAAGTAATCTTACATTATTATGGTAACGACTTGTTGTGAGATATGTTTTAAATGATGTTTATCTTGTGAGAATTGTTTATAAAATGGAGAAGGTTTTAAGAAGAGGTGAAGGGGTAAGGTTGTAGTGTGCCAGAGCATTTTTAAACGAAAGCTCTTGTCTTATATGTTATATGTCTGAAACTTGCGCCATTAGTTTGGAATTTTGCCATTAGTCTGGAAACTATGTCATCAGTCTGGAAACTGTGTTACTAGTTTGGAACTCTCGCGAGAGGTCTTGGCCTTGTGTGAGAGAATGTTAGCTTTTTGTTTTTTGTTTTTTTGGGGGGTGTTTTATTTTTGAAACTCGTTCTCGTTGACCACGCCCCTCTCCGTCCCCGGCACTCCGCTGCTATCAGTCTACTTGTGTAGATTCTGATTTCGCTACATTACATTTCATTGTTTTCTTTTGTTTTTGAGACAAGGTCTTACTATGTAACTCAGGCTGGTCTTGAACTCACAATCTTCTTGCTTCAGATTCCCAAATGCTAGGTTCACAGGTTTGCACCACCACAGTGAGCTTAAACTCTCATGTTTTGTGACTGAAATATTTTTGGGAAGCTGAGTAATGTGAAGGTCTTGAGGTGGAAAATTCAAGCTTTATCTCCACTCTACCTATAACATAAACACTCCACATATCTGAGTTTCAAATCAATGGCTGCCCATCCCATCAAGCCCCAAGCCATTTCCCTTTGTCTAGGCTTCTAGGAATTAGAAAATTCAAATGTGTGGGTAGGGTGCGACTTTTCTTTTTTAATTATGTGATTGTTACAAAGACCCCAGTTTTCTGAGAATCACATCGACTGTCCTCATTCTAATAGTCCAATATGTCCTGGAGCCCACTTTGAGTCTTGACAAGAGGAGGTCAGAAGAACTTAGGAAGAAATACTTGGGGATGGGGATCCTGAAGAAATGGAGGCTCCCTGAACTTCATGGTTGACTTAGCTCAAGTCCAAGCCTTCAGATGTGTTTAAGAGAAGTCTGTTATTTTAAAGTCTACTTCGTTAGATATTAGGATGGCAATACTCAGCAGTAAGAAAAAATGATATCCTAAAATCTGCAGGCAAATGGATGGATTTGGAGAATATCCTTCTGAGCGAGGTCTCACAAACCCAGAAAGATAAGCAGGGGATGTACTTACTCATTAGCGAACTTTAAACAAAAAAGCAAAAAGCAAAGCGTGTCCAAGCTGCAAACCACAAACACTGAATAGCTTGGGATCTGAAACACCTTGGAACAGCACCAAGGACCCCACTCCCCCCAGAGGAACACCTCACCCAGTCTTGATGTTGGGATGAGGAAAGCAGATCTGCCAGGAGTGGATGCTGAACTAAGCCACCTTGGGACCTCCTGCCCTTGCTGGGGAGGAGATGGGGAGATGTGGAGAAGAGAGAGTGACTGGGAGGGGTGGGAGGTGGGAAGATAGCTTGAACAAGGAATTACATGGATTAAAAAAATATGACTTTATTCATAATAAAAAAATAAAAAAAGAAAACATATTCATCAACAACCAGGGTGGAAAGAAATCATTCAGGTACCCTAGACATCTTAAGAGTGAGTACCTTAACCAACTTATTTCAATTGTTTCTATGTAAGTTCAAGGAAAATGTAATAAAAGGAAGACCTGAGTAAATCTGAAAAAAAAAAAAGAGAAGTCTGACTCCGGGTGCCACGTTAGCATGTCGAAGCTGTGTCTGGTTTTAAGTGGTACCAGGGACTGAAACCTAGGAACCTGGGCACACTAGGTAAGTGCTCTACCACTGAACTTTGTCTCCAGTCCTCTGTGTGTGTGTGTGTGTGTGTGTGTGTATGTGTGTGTGTGTGTGTGTGTGTGTGTGTGAGAGAGAGAGAGAGAGAGAGAGAGACTCTTTAAACTCAAGCAGTGTTTGAGTCTGCTCTAACCCAGGAAGGGTCTGAACTTGCCTCGGCATCCTAAATAGCTGGTATGATATATTTGTGCCACCAAGCCTAGCAAAGATACAGCTTTTCAGGGCAGAGAACCTGGTTTCTGGGAATGGGAAGGAGGATTTGGGCCTTGTGAGTGGGTTTCTGGAAAGATGCTCTTGTACATAAAACAAGCTCTTGCGGTGAATGATGCTAGCCTGTTCTGTGGATGGTCTCTCCAGAAAAGAGCCTGAATGGTTACTCTGACTCCTCTAAAATGGAGAGTTCACATGAGTGAATAGTTGCTTCTGTTTCTGTACACTATCGGAGCACTTCCCTGTCTTAAGTGGATGCTATTTTCAGTCCTGAATTTCGTCCGTTGAGCATGTAGGATTCTACCAGCCCCTGTACAACCCAGGCTAGGATAACGAAGTCATTGAGTGCCCTGTCCATTTTACCTGAGGCAAGAGAAGGAGCATATGGCAAATATCCTCAGATGAAAGGAATGGTGTAACAGGAACTTTTATTACAGTATTTTTAGAATAGCTTTGGCAAAAAAAAATGAAGACACCAGCAAACAGCAGAGGGGCAGTCATTCTACTACTGTTCCGTTTGCCAGGATTCTGTGTGCCAGAGTGCAGGATAGGCTGTGTATATTTTGTGGAATTTTCCCTTGAAATGCCAAAAACCACTGTTGTTTTGGTTAGTTTACATACTCACGTTAGAATATTTCCCAGCTGGGCACAGTAGTTTATTCTTGAAATCCCAGCACCAGGCGACTCAGGCAGGGGGATTGTAAACTCAAGGCTAATGTGACTGTGATATAATTGGTCCCCATGTGTAGTGGCACTATTAGAAGGTGTGGCTTTATTGGAGTTGGTGTTGCCCTGTTAGAGGAAGTGTGTCACTATGGGGATGGGCTTTGAGGTTTCTTATGCTCAGGATACACCCAGTGTCTCAGTTGACTTCCTGTTGCCAGCAGGATGTAGGATTCCTTCCAGCTCTTGCACGCTGCCATGCTCCCTGTCATGATGAAAATGGACTAAGCCTCAAACTGTAAGCCACCACCTCAGTTAAATGTTTTCCTTTATACAAATTGCCATGGTCATAGTGTCTCTTCATGGCAATAGAAATCCTAACTAAGACCCTGGACTACATAGCAAGAATGTCTCAAAGATAAGATAGATGATAGATAGATAGATAGATAGATAGATAGATAGATAGATAGACCGACCGACCACAAATAAAATACTATGGAACTATTCTTATTTTATCAAGTGTTTCCTTGGGCAGTGGATTCTGTCAGGTAAATCAAGCCTGAAATTTGGGGAGGTTGGAAAGAGGTGCTTGAACATCCTTGCGAAGATGATAGTGGGTGCTATGAGCTAATTATTTCTTCAGCACTGCTCTGGTTAAGCTGTGTCCTTTCTCCTCAGAGCAGCTCCTGTCTGCCTTGACTTGCAGATATCTTCCTCGTAGGCATGCACCCCTAAGCTGTGGCTCCACATGAACCTGGAGCATGAACCCCTCAGTGAGATTCAGGAGTGCTGACCTAGGGTGTGGGTGTTACTAGCAGGTCCTAACTGGGTGCCTTTTCTAATGAATATTTTTTGAGTGCCTGTCTGTTTAGAGATAAGAGATGAACACTGTGAAGAAAGGGTAGGAAGGTAGCACCATAATTTTTCCTATTTTTAAAAGAAAACTAAAGCCCCATAGCTGGGTTTTTTTCCAGTTGATGAGGGACAGGGTGCTTGTCTCAGTAACCCAAACAAGTCAAGTCAGTGTGTGTCATTCCTGATGACAAGGATTTCTTTTCTCTTTGTTTTGCATGTGTGTGTATTATATGCGTGGAGGGTTATGTTTTGCATGTGTGTGTATTATATGCGTAGAGGATTATGTTTTGCATGTGTGTGTATTATATGCATGGAGGGTTATGTTTTGCATGTGTGTATTACATATGTGGAGGGTTATGTTTTGCATGTGTGTGTATTATATGCGTGGAGCATTATGCATACCTGTACTTGTGTATATGAAGGCCAGAGGACAGCATCAGATATCTTCCTGTAGTCAGAAATTTCTGGCCCATCTGGGCTGTGGTCCAGAGGAATCTTTCCCATTGGTGGTCCTGCAGCTGTTAATAAATTAATTTCTCAGAGGTTAATATTAATTACAAACTATTTGGCCTATGGCTCAGGCTCATTACCAACTGGTTCTTACATCTTAACTCAACCCGTTCTTATTAATCCATGTCTTGCCTCCTGGCTCCATGGCTTTACCTGTGTTCCATTACATCTTGCTTTTTTTGGGAGGCAGCCAGCAGCTTCTCCTTACTCCACTCTTCTTCATCTTTTTTTTTAACTCTGCTTGAATTTTCCTCCTGCCTCCAAACTGCCTTGTCATATGCTGACACAGCCTGCTTATTAACCAATGGTAATAAGCATATTCACAGCATACAGAAAAACATCCCACATCATCTTCGTGTACTGCACTCCTTGTTTTCTGAGACATGGTGTCTTAGTTACTTTTCTGTTGCTGTGAGGAAACACCGTGGTCAATGCAACTTAAAGAAGAATTTATTGGGGGCTTGCAGTTTTAAAGGGTTTGAGTCCATGATTATCATGGCAAGGAGCCTGGCAAGAGGCAAGCAGCCAGGGTATTAAAGCAGTATCTTACACTTTGATGCACAGGCACAAGGCAGAGAGGATGACCTGGAAATGGCATGGACTTTAAACATCAAAGCCTGCCTCCAGTGACACTTAATTCAAGTCTACACCTCCTAATACTTTCCAGCCAGGTCACTTAGAGTATCTATGAGCCTAAGGGAGTGTGGTGGTTTGTATAAGAATGGCCCCATAGACTCATACATTTGAATGCTTAGGGAATGTCCTTAGAAAGTATAGCCTTGTTGGAGTAGGTGTCGCCTCGGAAGAAGTGTGTCATTTGGGGTGGGCTTTGGGATTAAAAATATCCAAGCTGGGCACAGTGGCTCTCTCTCTCCCTATCTGCTATCTGCCAATCCCAGATGTAGAACTCTTTGCTCCTTCTCCAGTATCCTGTCTGCCTGTGTGCCACCATGCTTCCCACCAAGATAATAATGGACTAAACCTCTGAAGGTCATAGTGTCTCCTCACAGCAATAGAAACCCTAATTAAGACAGAAGGCTACTCCCATTCAAGCCACGACACAGAATCTGGTACTCTTGACTTGGGCTAGAATGGCTGGCCTGAAAGCCCATGGGTTTCTCTGTCTCTTTCTGGCAGTGCTGAGGCAGCAGGCACATGTCTACCTTATGCATGTGTGCTGAGGATCTGAACTCAGGCCCTCATTTTTGCCTTTCCCACTGAGCAGTCTCCCTGTCTGTGATGACAGATCTTTATTTGAGAAGTTCATCTTTCTACTGGAATTCCCTAATGTGATAAACGAACATGTCAAACAACAGCTTTGTGTCTGGTGTTTGGGGACTGTCATCTCCATACATGGGACTTTCTGAGGGGCTGTGGCTGGCCTCTTCCTACTGTGCTTGCCTTTGGAGTGCCAGGCTCAGCAGTGCACTTCCCACATTGTGTGTAGCTTACCCAGGCAGTGCTGGGATGATGTCTCAGCTAAGTACCTCCAGAGTGCCCATGGTGAATGTCAGCTTCCACCTCCATCTCTACAGCCTGCCTTGCTCTAGCCATTCCCATGCCCACTGTAGTTTCATCTCCTCAGTCTGGACAGTTCTCCATCCTGTTGTCATAGTGTCCATGTTCAAGAGGAGTGAGTACCTTTCTAGCAGCTATTACTGACCCTTATCCAGTGTGATAAGTATGGTGTGGATGGGCATACACATGGCTGCCGCCTTACCTACTACAGAATTTTATGTACCCTTTAGTGGTATGTCCAAAGACTAAAAGCAATGTTTCCCCTATGCCAAATATCACAGACCTAGAATTTCATTTCTCCCTTTCACAGGGAGGAATCTCTGGGGGCCTATGAGCTACTGGATATTTTGAAGTTAGTGAACATGGTGTGTTACGAGTCTGTTCGTTAGCATTATTTTTCTCATACCTAGTTCTTAAAAGTCAATAGCTTAGGCTGTGGGATGAGTGAATAGGAAAGTGGGGGATGGATTGGACCCTGGGAATGATGAGTTCTCCATGGGTGGACGGAGGCAGCAGGAGAGTGGTGGCTGCTGGTCCTTGGTTTTCTAAGTGAGGCTAGTGGAGCACAGAGGGGTCTGACCCTGATCCACTCATCAGTGCTTGTGCAGTCTCAGTCACCAAAAACCCAGCTTTCCTAATGGTGAGCACCACATTTTGATGCACTCTGTGATGCTGACCTCACTTCAACAGTAATTTCGACCCTACTGGAATGCTGGGGAGCCCAGGAGTGTGAAATATCTGCCCGAAGGAGCTTGTTTTGTTGTTCTAAAGTGCCTTCAGTTTACCTTTCTGGAGAAAAATGGCTCTCATCCCTCCCCTCTGCACACTCTTCCATAGATGAGGCTTTGCAAATGCAATCAGCAGCTGCAGTCACTGAGCTAGAGGCCTGTGGCAGATCCTCTCCACAGGAGGCTGGAGGGATTAGTGAATGAGGTTGTGTATGGTCTCATCAAAAGGAAACCCTGGAGGATCACTTGGTTAGCAATTACCAGTTCATCTTCCAGATCTCTCCTGCAGCTCATGGAGACTATTTCTAACTGAACAGCATAGGTCTCAGCTTGGGTGCCTTTTATCCATGTGGGTAGTGTACCAGGTCATCTCTGTCTTCTGTTAGCTTAACAAGGCCAGACAGCTGTGTTGTCTTGTGTGCAGAGCTCTAGGAGACCAAACAAACAAACAAACAACAACAACAAAACCCTAACAACCTTGTATGCTTGTTTGCTTCAGTTCCTGAATGCCCTCCCCTCTCCTTCCCATGCTCCAGCCTGGCCCTCCCAAGTCCCCTTGATGGGAAAAATAAAGATAATCTCTATATTCCTAGCATGGGTGTCACATGCTGCCCAGACACACGGTAGAAACATCGAGTGCCTGCTTTGGTACTGGCTCTGCCAATGCATTTGGTTGTTATTGCGCCCTTTCTCCTTCCTCACAGCTAATCACAAATGCCATCTTCTTCTGATGTCTGAGTCCCTTGGAGACTGGGCTCTGTACTCAGTTCCGTAGCTGTTGACTGGGGGCCACTCTAAGCAGAGTTTCCATCCAGGCCTCCAGTTTCCTTAAAGCGAAATGAAAACAGATTGTGAGAGGGTAGGAGTGGCGTAGTAGACACTGGTCTAAAGACAGCTGTTCTGACCCAAATGAAGTCACAACCCTGTTGGGACCAAGTGTAATACCCACTGTGCCAAACAGGCCTTCCTTCATGGTGTGAGGATGTCTTGGTTCATTAACAAAGCACTCCTCATTGGTGACTTAAAACTACAGAACTTTATTGCCTTCCAGTTTTGGACTTCACAAGTTCAAATGAGGGAAGATATGTTTTGTTCCTGTTTCTTAGCATCTAATGATGCTATGCTTATATACATATATGATATATAGATATGTATATTGTATATATGAATTTTATGTGTTTATATATGTATAATATATAATATATATACAATATATGTGTATACACACACACATACATACACTAACTCCTGTCTTTCACTGGGTCACACTGAGACAGCTTGTAATATGCCACATCCAAGAAGCTGATTGTCTTAATTTCAATCATATTCCCAACCACATAGTTCAGTCAGTGGTATTGGGGGTAGAAAATACTCTAGAATCATGGCATATTCAGAAAAATCTGGCAAATATTCAGCATATATCAATCCTACAAAAGTTTAGGGGGTCTTTAAAATTACCCTAAAGGTAAGTTCATCCTGATTTTATAGATGAAGAATTGGAAACTATCCAAAGTTAAAGATCTGTTTAAGATCTTATATATAGGCTAGTGTGGTGGTGTACACCTTTAATCCCAACACTCAGAAAGTACAGACAGGAGGACCTCTTGACTTCTCCAAGGTTAGCTGCGAACAGTGAGCTCCAGGCCAGCAAAAGCTCCATAATGAGACTCTGTCAAAATCATTCCTAGGAGACACTCTAACAGCAAACCTCCAATCCTCTGGTTTCTACAGTCTTTTCGCACTCTCTTTTACAATGGTCCCCGGTTGTATTAGCGGTGTATCCATCTGTTGGGACTGGGCTCCACAACTTTACTTTTTCATTTATTGTGGTTTTCTGTAATGGTCTCCATCTGTTGCAAAGAGAAGTTACCTTGATGCAGGGAGGACTACATTTATCTGTGGGTATAAAGACAAATACTTAGAATGTAATTAGGAATTATGATGGTTTAATATAGCAGTGGTTATGGGTTCTTCTCCAAGATCTATGACTTCATTAGCCCTGGGTAGTTTTCTGGATTTCAGCACCAAGCTTGACTTTCCTCTTGTTGAGTGGGTCTTAATTCCCATTAGAGAACCATTGGTTGCTGCCAAGGTGTGCATGCCCTTAGTGTTATGGTGCTGTGCTTATTGTGGGTCATAGGCATCATAACTGGGGACTGCTAGTTGCTTCCCTCTGTTGGAAGTCTGCATGATGCCTTTGGTACCATGAAATCTAGCCTTTGGGGAGGTGAACTACAGGTTACTGGAATGTCAGAAGCTGCAACCATAAAGCCTCCCCAGCATGACTGTCTAGATATGAGATAAACAAGAAAAACAATAGACATGATAACATGGATTGGGGGAAAAATGTCCATGAGGCCTTAACCCTACACAGAGAACTAGAGGCAACTAAAGAATGCTGAAGAAATAGTCTACCCCTGGGAAGAGCACACCAATTGTTTATCCAATAGCAAATGGCTGGCCCTGAAAATAAATACATACAGATAACATTATGAAGTCTGAGCAGGTTGTATTTATGTATTTAGAAATATATATGTGTGTATGTATATAACAACATTTAGTGAAAAACGAAGCCATGAAATTGAAAGACAGGAAGGCGGAGTACATGGAAGGGTTTGCAAAGAGGAAAAGGAAATGACGTAATTATAATCTCAAAATAATTCAAAGCAAACAAACAAAAACATATGTACAGAGGATTCAACTAGAACCAGATGTCAAGCCTCAGGGTATACATTCCAGATCCTACACTCCAATAATTAGGAGCAATTATTGGGTGAAGTCAGGCAGTAGGGGTACAAGCTTTAAATCTCAAAACCTGGGAGGCAGAATCTCTCAGTTCGAGTCCAGCCTGGTCTACAGAATGAGTTCCAGGACAGCCAGGATTAAACAGAGAAACCCTCCCTCAAACAATAGGCCTAACCAATAGAGAAAAGTAAAAAGAAACAAATGTAACAAAATATACATATCCATGTATGGAACACACACACAACTGAAAAACTCAAAACCTAGAATCTTCCTTCACAGTCCTGACTTCTGGTGTTCCCTCTGCCTGGGATGGTCCTTCTGCTTCCATAACCATGGCATGATTATCTCTATCTCCTTTTCAATATTTTTTCAGCTGTGAATTGCTCATGGAAGCCCTCTTGGTCCCTCAAACCAGGATAGACATTATGTTGTCTTGTATTTTTATTGTCCACCTGTTCTTCGTGGTATTAAGTATAGTATGTCATGGTATCTGAGCTACAATGACTGCAGGTAAAGACTGTATGTCATCCCTGCGTTTACCATGATCCTTTGTACATGGTAAATCCTTGGATTTATGTTTCCTTGAAAAATCAAAAGGAATGAATCATTAGAGAATAATGAGAAAAAGAGCTTTTATCTTCAAAAGAAAAGTGGTCTTTAAAGTCTTATGAATCCTCAGTGATGATGATAAAAAGCTTTTGAGATGGGAGTTATTTTAAAAACCAGTTTTCTTTGTGTAGGTATAATTAAAATACCTGAGAGGACAGCTTCAAGGAGGGAGCACTGATCTGCGCTCAGGCCATGGTTGCTTGCATAGGACACAAAAGTGGCAGGAATGTGTGATGGAAGTTAACAGGAAGTGAAGAGATGGATGTCCCTTTCAGAGACCTCCAGTATAACCGCCAGTGACTAACTTCTTCCAGTTAGGAATCATCTAACAACCTACAACCTTCTAAAACAGTGTCACCCACTATCCAATACATACTATACCTATAGAAGCTATTTCATAATACTCTACCCCTGGCCTCCAAAGGCCTGTGGCCACTTCTGTTTTGTTTTATGTGGCAGAATCTTATATAGCCCAGCCTGCCTCGGATCCTGCCTTATAGTTGAGGGTGGCCTTGAACTCCTGATCTTTTACTTCTATCTCCTAAGTGTTGGAATAAAAGATATGTGCTACCATTCCCAGCCTCACGGTCATCCCATCATGCAAAATGCAGTTCATCTATTTCTAAGGACCCAGTCTTAATAATTTCAATCTTGTTCAAAGGCTGCAATCTAACTTCCAGGGTAAAATGGCAGATTAGAAACTCCATGAATGAAAAGAGTCAGGGTGTCAAATACACACGATATTTTGAGCAGAGAAAGAGAGCATTAAGATCAACAGGCATCAGCTCCAAACCAGTTCTTCTGTTAGGGAAGGGAAGTTGAAGTCTATGGGAGCCCACAAGTAACTCCTTAGTGTGCCAGATCCTATCTTAACTCAAGGTCAGAAAGTCAGGGTTTGTTTTGCTTCTAAAGCCTGTATTGGCAAGATGTTTGGCCAAAGGTGTGGTCACCAGGTGTCTTACTTTTCAAGGCCAAATAACAGGATGTAGGCACGGTAACTGGATGTTTTGAGAATGAGGGAGGTGTTTACAATTGTCTGTACTTTGTACTCTGAACCATGGTGTCCTAGAGTGAGGAGGTCTTTTTGCCTCCCTGCTTTGGGTCTAAAAAGAACCTGAGGCTTCATTAGTCACTGACAGCCCGTCCGATTCTATTTTCCTGCCTCCATCTAATTCTTTATATCTCTGACTTTTCTCAATCCACACTCCCCTGTACGAAGGACGGTTTGAAAGGTTGGGTGAGACCTGACAGAAGTAACAATACCAGGTGAGCCCTGGTGACAATAGGTTGCCAGTCTTGCTTCAGAAGAAATACATGGTTCTTGCAAGTCTTAAATCCAACCCCTGTGTAGCAGGCCAGCTATCTTAGAGTGCTTTAACCAGGTACCACCTTGAAAGGGGAGCTTACCATTTGAGATAGATACTCTGAGGATTGAAAACAAAGGTCAGTAGTGAGTCAAGGAGCCTGGTGGCACCCTGCCACCATATCTGGGTGGTAAATAGCTGAGAGATAGTTGTGGAGATGGGGAGGGTCAAAGGCAGGCCCAGTGAGAGATGTAGGCAGCAGAGGATGTCCCTACTGAGGGCAAATGGGTTTGTGAACCTACCTTCTGGGTCAGGGGTGGGGAGTGGGAGTGGGGGAATCCTAAGCCTCTTAAGTGCTATAGAGATGAGAAGTTCTGAGACTGTGGCCAGCACATTTTGGTGACCTCTGGAGGTACCTCTGTTTCAAATATGGTTTGCTGCTTGGTGGGCTTAAGAGCGTGGACCCCAGGTCCAATGGATCCCTCTGCTTGCACAGCTTCATACCTCCTGCAAGCAACTTGCTGCTAGCCAGGATCTAAAGGTGTGACAGCAGCAGGCTGAGCAGCTGTGGGCCTCCACCTCAGAGCAGTACTCAGTGCTGCTTGTTTTTCTATTTTGAGCTGCTCAGCAGACAGCCTTTGGCTTGGACATTTGCCATTCCAGGTACATAGATGGGGGTGGCCTACAGGCTCAAAGTGAGCAGTAGCGCCCGGTTTGCAAAGAAGAAAAGCTTCTAAAGTGAAGGTAGTCCTGACAACATAACCTAGATCCAGCCTTATATAAAGGACTAGTCTGTATAGTGGGAATAGAGAGGAAGAAATTCAATAGCCTCCAGCTCTGACTGACTCCATACCAGATATGCTATAGTAGGATGTTAGAGGACCCAGAAAGATGCTTCTCTAAGTCTTTTTTTTTTTTTTAAGGCAAACCTTAAAATATTTATTTACCTTTTATGTGAATATGTATGTGCATGCCTTCATGAGTTTATGTGTACCATGTGCAGGTAGGAGCCAAGAGAAAGCAGAAGCAGGCATCGGATCCCTTGGAACTGGAGCTGCAGGTGGTTGTCAGCCACCCTGTGGGTGCTGGGAATCAAACCTGAGACCTCTGCAGGAGCAACATAACCTCGCCACTGAGCCATCTCTCCAGACCCTAAATTTGTTAAATATATGTTTTAGGATTATTATTTTTCCCCCTCTTACTATTATTTTTGTTTTACATATTTTCTTTATTTTGTAATTTGATTTTTCAGATGTGTTGCTCTTTTTTCCTTTGAATCCATTTTCTTTTTTTCTTATTTAACATCAAGGCTTCTTTCTTTCACTGTCCCCACCTTTACTTCATTTCTTTGCTATTACTTTCACCTTTGTTAATTTCCATGTCATATTTATTCTATATTACGTTGGATATCCTCCCATTGGCGGTATAATTGTCTGTATTTCAATTGTATTTCTAAATCTGGTTTGAATTGGCGTGTGTGTGTGTGTGTGTGTGTGTGTGTGTGTGTGTGTGTGTGTGTGGTTTCTGGTTATTTTCTTTAACTCTTTGAGTAATACTGAGTGATTCCACAAGAGAAGAATACTCCCCAAGCAGACTCCCATAGGAAATAAGAACTGTCAGCAGAGAAGTAAAAACAGTAACATGGAAACCCAAGAAATGTGAAGAAAGAAGCCTGACTCCTCCAAAGTTCCCTTTTTAATAGTCAAATCCAAAGATATTAAAATGGTTGAAGTGCCAACTTTTTTGAAAGTCGGGTTTTAAAAATAGTGACCCCAAAGAAGATTCAAATAAGAAGATGAATGTAATTGTCAGTTCAAGATTTTGGTAAGTAATTTTAGCCACATAAGTGATAAGTTTAACAGTTCTAATGAGAAATTCAGCCAAAAGTGATTTTAAAAAATGTAAATCTTATAAATTAAAATGGCAATAAACAAAATAAAAATTCAATGTAAAGAGCCAATGACAGATCAGATAAATTAATAGAGACTATCATAGATTGAAAACAAAATTGAGGAATTACTATATTTAGATAGCAATTAATAAAATTTAGCCTGGGTGTGGTGGTACACGTCTTTCATCCCAGCCCTTGGGAGGCAGAGGCAGGTGAACCTCTGTGATTATGAGGATAGCCTTTTCTACAAAACAAATACCAGCACAGCCAGGGCTACACAGAGAAACCCTGTCTCAAACAAAACAAAAAACAAAAACAAAAACACAACCAACTAAACAAAAAAGAATAAAATTAAGCAATCCTGTCTACAACATCTAAGATGTCTGGAACAAAACACAGGAGCCAGCCCTATGAATGTGGTGTTGGAGAGGAAACCAAGGTATGAACAAAAGGTACAGAAGTGTTTGGGTTCAATTAGGGCAGAAAATTTCCCAAGTAAAAGGAAAGAATGTACATTCAAGTACTCAGAGGCATTTGGAACATCAAATGGGCATGGTCACAAAAGAACCTCTCCATGTCTTAATGTAGTTAAAATTCCCAGAGTACCAGACAAAGAACAAATATGGAAATCAGGAAGCAAGAAATTTTAATTTACACACAAAAGCAAACCTATCAGAGTAACAGCAGACTTTTAAGTATAAATACTCAAGTGCTGGGGAATAATCACACTGTGAACCCTGAGTTTGCATTTGCATTGATTAAGTAAAATTAATCTTGAGACATGAGGATGTGTTAGCAACTAGTTGACAGAAAGTAATCATAGAGTGTCAGAGTATCCTGGAGAGACAGACACAGACATAGTAGGGTGCAGTATGGCGTGGTGCAGCTTTTTCTGGTTTGATAGAGCAGAAACTGGGGGTCTTTTAGAGATGCCAGAAAAGAAAAAAGCCAGCCTCTCTGAGCTAGCAAGCAGGTTTTCACTCCAGCCTTTGGATATTGAGTCTTAATTATAAATAGAATGATAGAGATTTAATTAAAGTTCCCTTGAGTGTTAGTGACAGAGCTGGTGTCTGTAGGAACAGAATTTCTGCCAGACTGCAACCTGAGTGGCCAGGCCACTGCCACAGAAGCAGGTATGTAACTGTGAAGTCACAATTGCTGGCTAAAATAGCAGTGCATTAAGGTGCAGCCACTGTGCCAAAGTTAAAACAACACCGAACACTAGAAGAATGGCATTTGGCCTGATGAATTTCAAACTCTAGAGCAAATACCTGCTAATTGAGACTACTACACCTTGCAAAGCTGGGTGTAATAGCACAGGTCTTTAATTACAGCACTCAGGAGGTAGAGGTGGATGGATCTCTCTGAGTTTGAGGTAGGTCTGTATGGTAAATTCCAAATCAGCTAGGACTACCTAACCAAAACTCTTCCTTAAACAAAAATAAAATAAAGTTGAAGAAAAAAGACCTTTTATGATAAGTTAAGCTGGTAAAGCAAGCTTATGAACATGTGCTTGGGTCTAGAATAAAAGATTACAACCCTGGGGTTCACGGGGAGATTGTAGAAACAATCTACAGATCTAGGAAGTTTGTGTCTCAAATGCAGTAGGTTCTAAATGGGCTGGTGGAGAGAAGAAATTAATATGAAGGATAAGGAAAATTCTAGCAATATCAGAAAGGGTTCATAGAAATGCTTTTTACAGAATGGGTCCAAGTTAGTTATCTGTGTGGTCCCTACAACACTCAGGGAACTCTAAATATAGTAGTAGGTGCTCTGGAAATACTTGCCAAATTAAACCAGTTTTCAACAAAAAATTGAGCAGTAGAACCTATGATGACAACATGCTAAAAGAAAATGGAGCCCCTCAGCTGGAAGTGCTAATGGGTGGGAAAATGTAAACCAAAAAAGACACAACAGGAAACATCACCATAGGAGATTTTATTAAGTATAAAATATATGACCACATATCTTTTTGTGACAAAAATAAAAAGGCTATAACTAACATAAGAAAAACCATATATAATAGGTATAATAATTGTATACAATATATACCAACAACAATTACATGAGTAATGTTCAATTCACTAACAATTGACAAATTCAAAGAAAATATTCCATTATCTATCCTATTTTGGTGAGTTCAAAGGATTGTACCTAATTCATTTTTTATCTGAAAAACTATCTTTTGATGTCTCTCAAACTGATACACTTTAACCTTTAAGTGAGTTTCTTTTCTAAAATTCTCACTAGAAAACTATAACTATAGCTATCGTCTCATCTTCAACTCTCTCAGAGTTGAAGTCACCATCCATAGGACTTGGTATTAATTATAAATTCTTGGCCAATGGCTCAGGCTTGTTACTTGCTAACGCTTACATTTTCAGTTGACTCATGTCTTTATCTATGCTTTGCCACATGATTTGGAACCTTTTCCTTTGCTTATCTCTGCATCTGCTTACTACTTGTCTGACTCTGCCTTTCTTCCCAACATTCTCTATTTGGCTCTCTCTCTAATCCTATCCTTTCCAGCTATTGGCTGGTCAGCTCCTTTACTAAACATAATTTGCACAGTGTACAGAAGGCTTATTTCACAGCATTACCACATGCTTATTCTACAAACTATGTGTCCATCCTTCTAGCCAGTGTTTATTTGCTAGACACTATTCAACGCACCCTATAGAGCTGTCTTTCACAGAACATAGATCACTAGAGCCATGTAGAATACTTAGGTAGATGGTTATAAATGGCTTACAGAGATATCTGGTGTCTGGGCAAGAGACAATAAGGTGCCCTTGGTTGAGTCATCTTTCTGTTTTCTAGGGGATATGGAAGTCAGTAAAAATCATGGAAAGGATCTGTATCCTAGCCATATCTTCTTGCTTTACATCAGCACAGTGCAGGGTATTTGTAGCACAAATCCTAATTGGTCTTAATAATAAAAACCCAGAGTCAGATATTAGAATAAATGTTGAAAGATCAGAGAAGTAAAGGAGCTGTCTACAGTCACCTCTTACCTCTACAACTTCTCTGCTGGAAAGGGCCAAGCTCCTGTCTCCACCCTCCTTATATATGGCTCCACCAGCCATATCACTTCTTACAGCTTGAAGTTTTCTGACCTATCTGGACTCACAGTCCAGAAGAACCTTTCCACTCATGGTCCTGCTGCTGATTATAAAATAATTACTCAGAGGCTAATATGAATTATAAACTGTTTGGCCTTTGGCTCGTGCTTATTATCAACTAGCTCTTATAACTTAACCCACTTCTATTAATCTATATATTGCCACTTGGCTCTGCAAATTGGTAGTTTTTAACTTGTTGGTCTAAGCTAAAAATTCAGTTTACTCATAATAGAGCTTTCCCCAGTCTCAGCCTTCTGGTATCTTCCAATTGAAAATGAGATGAGTAAAAAGAAGACAGCTAAGCTACAGGAGCCATTGGAATTGGTTGGTGTGTAATCAAGATCATTTTCTAATCTTTCCACATTTGCATTTCTCTGTTATTATCTGAAAGCCCCCCACATGCCGTACTTTGTTGCTACCAGCTTCATCTGAGAAAGAAATACATGCTGTACCTAAGAGCATTCTGACCTTTGTCACTTTAAGTTATAGCATCTTCATGTGCAATTGCATCTGATAAAAACTCAGCACTGGAGACACCCTGGATCCTTAGAGCTTCCTTCATGCTCTTTGGGTCCTCAGTTTTGTCTGCTGAAAATTCATGTTGTGAACTCAGAGTCCTTTTTCGGGAACCGAGTTCTACTATCTCTAGGAAATGTCATCCTAACAGAAGCATTGATTGGTGATTAACTCAGTTCACCAAATTGTGGCTTGATGGGGATTTTTCAAGGTTGGGTAACAATGGGATAGACTCATCTTCACATCATTATTTGGCTCTCTTGCGCTGTCTGCTTAAATAAGCAGGGACTGTGGTTAGTCCTGGGCTTTACAGGAACTGTCAGTGAGTAACGCTGGCAGGCCGTGGTTTCCAAAAGCAGATGTGCTGGCTGTGGAAACATGGGACCAGATTGCTGAGATCTTAGGAAAGAACAGACTGGAGGTATTTAAATTCCTAATGCTGCTTTTTAACACGGTCACTGGAAAAGACTATCTTGGAAACATTTTTGTGAGTGTTTAACGTAAACTGTAATGGTTTCAAGAGCACAGGAGAACAAATGTCAGTTCGAGACTTCTGTACCTATAGAGCCTGCATTTCCTCCTCAGATTCCTTAGTTGGAGTAGCCCTTTGAAACAAGATACAGAAAATGAAAATAAATTGTCACCATTGCAACACTAACTTGGCTATCTGCCACAAGCTTATGAACAAATGTCACTTATTGTTCGGTGACTGTAGCAACATCTGTCTGAGCCCAGGGAGCCAACATAGATTTTATAAGGTGATTACAGGGCCTTTCAGAATCTTTTGATGACTTTCCTGGTCACCTTACAAAAACAGTAAAAAGACAGGTGGTAGATGCTCAAGGCAGCACACACCTTAACTGAATGATTGACTTTTAAAGTGCACCTTTAAAATGCACTAGGGATTTTGGCTCCTAGCTGACAAAAGCACACTATTAGTGAATACATCAGAGTAGCCCAACATGTTGAAATACAGAACTATAAAAATATTATCTTTGCTGTAGCATTTATTTATGGCAAGCACTTGGACCAGCTAAGCCGGTTTGTTTTCAGTGTGGGAAGTCAGCCTATAGATGCTTCTATGACTCTTGATAGGTTAAGAATAATTTTAACATGCTAACTTCTATGTGTATTCCACCAGGCATGTGTCCCAAGTGTTATAATGGAACTCATTAGGGTTATCAATGAATATCCAAATTTGATAAGAACAGTCCCTTGCCTCTCTGCCCATGGCATCAGGAAAAACCCATAGGAATCCTCTCCAGGGAGACATCAGTAACTCAGGGGGGATACCTAAAAACAACAGAGTATTTTATCTCTCAGTAGCAACCCGAAGAAACACAGGATTAGTTAGACCTGCTTGCAGCTAAGAATATGATTTTTAGAAATGCAATAGGCATACAAGCCATGCCTACAGGAATCTAGGGGAATATAAGCCATGCCTGCACGAATCTGGGGGTCCATTTCCCTAGGCACTGTTGGAATAATTTTAGGAAATTTGTCTAAATTTAAAGGACATTACTACTATTCCTGGTTTAGTTGATAAAGATTATTCTAGAAAAATTAAAGCACCGATGTCTTCAAGAGAAATGTATTGACAAGGGATGTTCTCTTCCTCAATTGCTGTTTCTACCTTATGTCCCCATGAGCCAAAAAAGTTTAGAAACAGGAAAACAGAGGGTTGAAAGTACAGGAAAGTATTATACCATGTAGTCAAAGCACATTTCAAGGAACAACCCTGTTTAACTCTTTACTTAAATAAGAGTTGTCTAGTTTGGTTAATACTGGCACTGATGTTGCTATCATTGCTTTTAGCTTTAGCCATGAAAATAGCCACACAGTTACCCTCCTCCACTTTGATTTGTCTTGAAGCCCCAGATGAAGTAAGAAAAAGTTCAGAGATACTAAGATGAAGAGATCATGAAGGGTACACAGGATCAGCATGGCCACCTGTGGCTGGTGTCCCTGTAAGTATATGAGGATGAGATTTCTTGTCTCAAGTGGAAGTTATTATCTCTTGTAATAGTATGAAGGTACTTATGCCCCTAAGGTGGGAAGAAATAAATATGGTTTAGAGTCATTACTTGTAATTTTTTCTTAAAAAAAAAAGTTAAATTTGGTTTAAGATAACCAAATTTATAGGAATGGTCATTGATAGTGCACCAACCCAGGTAATACTATTTTTATGATACAGTTGATCCCACATTTGGATTGATTAGTGGCTAATAAAAGGGAAAAAGGAACATCTTAAATTACTGGTATAGCAACAATTGGATGCAGGGAATATGTGGCCCTATAAAACCATCCTTAAAATACTCCCATTTTCACATTCCTCCTCCAAATAAATGGCAATAGCTACAAGACTTACTGCTGCAGGTGTAGTGGAGGTCCCTTGTAATCAGGTTTGCCCTTGCCCACAGACATTCCTGTAGCTTGACCTCTTACTGTGACAGACTTAAAAGACTGCCTTTTGTTATTCCTTTACCTTACCAGAATAAACAAAGTTTGCCTCTTCTGTACATAAACTTAATAATAAGGAGCCTGTACTGATATGCCTGTGGATGCTTCTTCCTATCATGTGTCAATTATTTGTGGAAGATGTCTTTTTGCCAGGGCAGCAAAAAATACCCTCAAGCTTGCATTATACATTCTCTCTCTCTGTGTACATATATATATACATATATGTACATTTATATATATATATATAAAACTAAGCAAGACTTCTACTGTTCAAAGGACACCCCCAAAAGTAAAAACAACAAATACTATGTTTTCAATAGTTGGTAAATATTATGGATATACCTTCTTTACACTCTCAAAAGGTACAGCTTTAAACTTCATCCTTAAAATTATTAAATGGTTTTCAAGAACTGTTGGATAATTTTAACTTGGTGAGAAGACTCTTACATATCTTTACAGCTAAACTCTAACCTCTTCTTGATATTCTTAAAGGAGATTCTGGCTTAGCTTCTATCCATATCCTTACTCTTGAGGCTCCTGCTGTATTCCACTTGATTAAGAAGATCATTTAACTGATGGTGGAGGCATATGCCACCTCAGGAGACAGATCTCTGTGAGTTTGAGGCCAGCCTGGTCTACAAAGTAAGTTCTCAAAAACATGTCTTAAAAAGCAAAGCAAAGAAGAGAAAAAGAAAGAAACCCTGCCTTGAAAAACTAAGAAAACAATTCAGAATTTCTAAGTGATAAAAACTACTTATGACTTACCTTGTATAGCTTTATATTTGTCTCCTCCATTGCTTCCTACAGGACTTTTAGCCCCCTTGACTCCTGTTTTTGCAATTATGTGATGGCTAAGCTTGCTGTCAACACCATACAGATCAGTGACTCTCTACATTAATCTCCTCGCTTGTAGACAAAAAAAAAAAAAAAAAAAAAAAAAAGAATAGTTTGATTAATGGGATGTGATCCAGACTTTATTGTCTTCTTGATTCTTCTCAAGTGACTTCCCTTTATACTTTTGTTTTTTATTGGCAGACACAATCACATCCTTTTCAGGACAAGTATCCATCATTATCCCTCAGATAAAATCTTACACATCTACAGCACACTCAATCACTGTTATTTCCCAGTACTCTACAGACTTTACTGATGCTTCATCTTCAAAAATACTGGTCTCAGAGAGAAACAAAACAAAACAAAACAAAAAACCAAACAAGCAAAAACCACCAACCAATGCATTCTTCTACACAGCTTGCTAAATTGATGGCTGTCTCTTGTAGCCAGAAGTTTCTGGCTCGTCTGGCACAAGGTTCTGATCTGCAGTCCTGCAGATGCTTAGGCCAAATAATCACACAAAGGCTTTTATTAATTACAACAAGCTGTTTGGCTTATGGATCATGCTTATTACTTACTAGCTCTTTTAGATTAACTCAACACATTTTCATTAATCTGTATATTGCCATGAGGCTTGTAACTTACCTGTGTTTCTTTACATCTTGCTTCTTTGGGTGACAGCTCACAGAGTCTCTTGCTGACTTCACCCTCTTTCCTCTTTATCTATGCTCAGATTTTTCTGCCTACCTCTGAGATGCCTTGCCATAGGCTAAAACAGTTCCTTTATTATCCAATGGTAATTCACAGTGTACAAAAAGACATCTTACGTCAGTCTCTGGTTCTTTTTTGTTTTTGTCTTGTTCTTTTGAGACAGGGTTTTACTTTGTAGCCCTGGCTGCCCTGGATCTCTCTTTGTAGACAAGGCTATCCCCAAACATAGAGATCTGCCTACTTCTACCTTCTGTGTGCTGAGATTAAAGTTGTGCACCACCACAAACCAACTATCTCTTTGATTCTTAATAATTTCCTGATAATGTTAATATTGTTTCCTATTCCATATATAATATACCTTCATGTTAGAGATGACCTGATTAAGATAATACCTTCTTAAAGAGCTAAATGTACTGTTCCATAAATTGAGAAGGCTACTCACCATTACACACTTCTATTTTACACAACACACATTTGATGTGGGAATGTCTTTCTGTATGCTGTGAATATCATTCTTTAACTAAAGGAACTGTTTTGGTCTATATCAGGCACCATAGCAGTAGGCAGGAAATTAGAGCATGGGTAGGAGATGGAGGGTGGAGTTAGAGAGAGACTCGATCCAGCCACCCATGAATCAACATGCGATGAAATAGGTAAGCCACAGGCCATGTGGCAGGACAGATTAATGAAAATGGGTTGAATTAGGATGAAAGAACTAACTAGCAATATGCCTGAGACATAGGCCAAGCAGGATGAAATTAATATAAGCATCTGTGTGTTTCATTGGAACTTTGGGATTGATGGTGGTAAGTGGTGCTGAGCAGGTCTAAACTGTGGGACTAGGTGGGCTGGAAACCTCTTTCTACACACATTTGTTCTCATACTACCTTACCAAGTTCCTTAACTTATGATAATATTAGGGTGGATTTTCTAGATTCTTCTGTTTTTCATCAAAATTTACCTACTCTATTATGTCAAAGTGCTCATTCCTCAGTCTGACACCTTCCATCTGTCACTCACACTCAAGCTACACACATTTTAGGATCTTCAAATCTTCGTACTTGGGTAGAGAATATGCCTGTATATGCCATGAGAAGGATTGTGTTTGCATTCTAAAAACAAAAAGTCTGACTTTGGTTCAATAGAGCCTCCCACAGAGGTTATATTGCTGAATCCTTTGGGTCAATTGGTGAGCAGAGTGACCCTTCTGCAAATGCAAGCCATTTCTCCCCCGCCACACCCCCAGCCTGGAGGCAAGTGAACAAGTCATTGGATAAGGCAGTACAGTAGTCAAGAGATTTGGGCCGGCCTCTTTCTCCTACAAATAGTTCCCTTATGATGACCTTGAAATCAGTGTTTCAATGGGTTTGGCTTTTAGGCAGATTTATTGGGCACATATTCCTCAGTTCATCTTCTTATTTGCTTTGATGAACCTAGGGATATTTGTATTTTTAATTAATCAATTAATTTATTTATTTCTGTGTTTTGTTTTGTTTTGAGATAGAGTTTCTCTGTGTAGTCCTGGCTGTCCCAGAACTCACTCTGTAGACTATCCTCGCCTGAAACTCAGAGATCCACCTGCTTCTGCCTCCTTCTGAGCACTGGGATTAAAGGTTTATGCCATCACCACCTGGCTGATATTTTAAATAATACTCCTAGCTAGCTTGAATTCATATTTACCATAAGATGGTGTGCTGTAAATAAAGAGACTTTTTTGACTTATGGCAGGCATTTTAGAAGTAGACAAAAAAATTAGAGCATAAATAAAAAAAGAGTGCAGAGTCACAAGAGATATGATCCAACTGCCCAAGAAGCAACATGTAACAAAATAAATAAGCCACAAGCTACGTGGAAAAAGAAACAATCAAAATGAGATAAATTAAAATAAAAAAACCAGCTAACATATACTTGAACCATAGACCAAACAACATATAATTAATATAAGCGTCTAAGTCATTTTGGGGGGCCTAAGCGGCAATGGAAAGATCCAGGGCTAATCCAGGCCAAAAGCTTCAAAATGCAATAAGAATGCTACAAAAGAAATACATGAATAGATTTCTCTACAATTATACTGGCTGGTCTTGCTGACGTCCGCTAAGCATTGCCGCTAATAACTTCTCTTGTTATTGCCCAGGAGTATAGAGCAAGCTGGCCTGGTTACCCAAGATAACAAGATCAAAAGACTATATCAAATTTTTTATAACAGCTTGGGGATCTGCACCTGGGATCCTTACCAGTGTCACTTATGCTCTCAATAAGCCATTTTGTGCTAATAGTAGGCAATGGGACCCCACAGATGAACTTAAGATTTGAATATGTGTCCACACATCTTCCTAATAAAAGCATAGATCAAGAGAGGTAATAGATTAGGGACCACACAGAAGATTGAGATAGAAACATTTGAGTGTTGAGATGGGTACTTGCTACAACACAATATATTCATTCTCATCACAGAGGGATTCATTCTCATGGCACTATAAAGTGGGCTGTGGGAGGATCAGTACAGTACCTGTACTCTTAGGATGAGATTTGAGTCTTGGGGACCATCTCTGAATGATGGATATGGCAAAGGAGCCAGTAATGGTGTAGAAGGAAGCTAATCATTGGAATATAATAAAATGCTGCCCATTTAAACAAGCAATTGGATTTATCAGCATGTGTGCCCAATCCTTGTGTTGCTTTGTCAGGAAATATCCAATAATATGAGCCTAAATGTTTACATCATATCATCTGTCTTAGTTGTTTTTTGCAACAATGTTCTAACAGTACTCATTGGGAAAAGGACTCTGTTGATGATTTTTTTATTCTGTCATTGAAAATAGATGTTTTTCTCAAATAATATGTCTTGATTCCAGTTTTCCTTCTTCTTCTCTTAGCTCACCCATCTCACCCAGATCCACCCCCTTTCTGCTCCATATTAGAAAACAAACAAGCTTCTATGGAATAATAATAAGATAAAACATAAAGAATTGAGGAGGGGAGGAACAGAAGAAAAAAAAGCCCAGGAGAAGAAACAAGAAATAAAGATCCACATTCAGGAATCCCATAAAAACACTAAACTGGGAACTGTAATATAGATGAAAAAGGCCTGTAGAGTCAAAATAGAGAAAAAAATACACAAATAAAATAAAAAATAATAAGATAAAATTAAAAAATAAAAAGGAGCACTGACATAGTGTTATGAGCCAAGGAACCTCCAAAGATGCCATTGAGGTGATATATTACATATTTAATAACATTTATCTGGAATATCAGAGGACAGAATCACCCACAGCCAAGCTGTGACGGTCAATGAGTGCTAACCGGTGCCTTTAACCCCATCTGGATCTCTGTGAGGTCAAGGCCCAACAGCCAGGCAATGGTAGCTCACACCTTTAATTCTAACTCTAGCGAGCTGAACCAGGAAGTAAAATAGCTGCACAGGGAAAGAAGGTAAGGTAGGAGAAGGCAGAAGTTCAGCCATTCTTTCTGAGTCAAGCTGAGGACCCATGAAGATAGACAGCACTTACCCTGTTTGGCCTGAGAAGCTGGCTGGGTGAGATGTGGCTGTCGTTTATTTCACATCTCTCTGATATTCCAGCTTTTCCCCAATATCTGGCTCTGGGCTTTTATTATAATACTAAATAGAATTTGTGCTATAATTGAGTTCATGTTCTGTTGGTATCTACTGCTGGGCATGCAGACTACCCTTGAGAGTAATTTTTTCCCCCAGTGAGACTTCCTAGGAGGAAAGTAAATTTTTATTTGCAAGTGGCTATTAATTGGAGATGGCTTCTGAGTTAGGAATAGGGACATGTGTCCACCTCTCCTTTCAGTCACAGGAGGCCATCTTATGCAAACCTGTGGAGGCCCTGTGCATGCTGCCTCAGTTCCTGTGAGTTCATGTGAGCTTAGCTTATATTGATTTAGAGGACTTTATTTTCTTGGTGTCCTCCATTCCTCTGGCTCTTTTTCTCTTTCTGCTTCCTATGAGTTTCTTGAACCTTGAGGGAAGAGATTTAATGGAGACATTCATTCCCTTTAGGCCTGAATGTTCTAAGGTCTCTCATTATCTGTATAATGTCTGGCTGTGGGTCTTCGTATTTGTTCCTATCTGTATAGTAAGAGTTTCTGGCTCGGATTAGCCCCATGGTCTGGACTCACAGCTGCTTAGCCCCCCAAAATGACTCAGAGGCTTATATTATTTACATGCCATTCAACCTATGGCTCAGGCTTATAGCTAGGTAGCTCTCTCATCTTAACCCATTTCCATTAATCTGTTTTGCCACGTGGCTCATGGCTTACCTGAATTTCTTTACATATTGCTCCTTTGGTGGCTGGATTTTGTCTCTTGTGACTCCGCCCTCCTTCCCCTGTATCTACGCTTGGATTTCCTGCCTGCTTCCAAGATACCCTACCATAGGCCAAAACAGTCTCTTTATTAACCAATGATATTCACAGTATACAGAAAGACATCTCACATCACATCTGCTATAGGAGGAAGCTTCTCTGATGATGACTGGGCAAGACACTGACCTATGACTATAGCAGAATATCATTGGAAGTTATTTTATTGCTACCTTTTTGTTTTATAGGAAGCTAAAGAATGTTCTTCCAAAATCTATGAAGAATTGTGTTGGAAGTTCAATGTGGATTGCACTGAATCTGTAGATTGCTTTTGGTAGGATTGCTTTTTTTTTACTATATTAATTCTATGCTCACAATTATAAGCATGGGAGGTCTTTCCATCATCTGCTTTTCTACATTTAATTCTTTAATGTCTTAAACTTTCTTAACAGAAATATTTTACTTATTTGGTTAGCATCACTTCAAGATATTATTTGAGGACATCGTGAAAGGTGTTGTTTCCCTGATTTCTTTCTCAGACCAATTGTCACTGGAATATATAAGGACTACTTATTTTTATGAGATAATTTGTATCCAGCTGCTTTGTGAAAGTGCTTATCAGCTGTAGGATTTTCCTTCTGGAATTTTTAGGGTCACTTCTGTATGCTATTGCATCATATGTAAATAAAGATACTTGAACTTCTTCCTTTCCAATTTGTATCATCCTCTTCAGTTGTCTTATTACTCTAGCTGAGACCTCAAATACTATATGGAGAAAGTAGACAGCCTTGTCCTGTTCCTGATTTTAGTAGAGTTACTTTGTTTTTTTCTCCATTTAATTTGATGTTGGCTGTGGGCTTGCTGTAAACTGTCTTTATTATGTTGAGGTATGTCCCTTGTATTGCTAGTCTCTCCAAGACTCTTATTATGAAGGGCTCTTGGATTTTGTCAAAGGCCTTTTCTGTATCTAATAAAATGATCATGTGGTCTTTGTTTTTCAGTTTGTTTATATGGTGGATTACATTTACTGATTTTGATATATTGAATCATCTCTGCATCTCTGGAATAAAGCATATAAGATCATGTTGTATGATCTTTTTTGATGTGTTCTTAGATTTAGTTTGCAAGTATTTTATTGAGAATTTTTGTATCTATGTTCATAAGGAAAATTGACCTGTAATTCTCTTTCTTTGATGAGTCTTTATGTGGTTTGAGTATCAGAGTAACAATGGCCTTGTAAAATTAACTGGGTAAAATGTTCTATCCATGTCTATTTTGTGGAAATATTGACATTAACTCTTCTTTGAGAGTCATGTAATATTCTGCACTGAATCCATGAGACCCCTGGCTTTATTTTGATTTTGAGATTTTTAACTACTTCTTCTATTTCACTGGGGGTTATAAAATGTTTAAAATGGTCATGTGGTCTTGATTTAACTTTTTAAAGTGGTGTATGTGGAGAAAATTACTAATATTTTTGATTTTCCAATTTGGTGGAGTATAGGTTTTTAAAAGGAAATTATTCCAATTCTCTGGGTTTGCTCAGTGTGTGTTGCTATGCTCCCTCTTTCTTTTCTAATTTTGTTGATTTGAATATGCTCTGTCCACATTTCAGTCAAGTTGGATAAGGGTTTGTCAATCTTACTGATTTTCTCAAAGAACTAACTTTTGTTTAATTGGTTCTTTTTGCTTGTTTTTGTTTCTATTTTATTGTTTTCGTTTCCAAGTTTGATTATTTCTTTTTCTCCCTTTGTGTGTGATTTCTTTGTTCTAGAGCTTTCGGGTGTGCTGGTAAGTTATTAATATGAGATCTCATAACTTTTTTTAAATGTAGATATGTAGTACTGTGACCTTTCCCCTAGAACTGCCTTCATGGTGTCCCATAAGTTTGGGTAGCTGTGTATTCATCTGCACTGAATTCTAGAAAGTCTTTCATTTCAGTCTTGATCTTTTTTTTTTCTTTCAGAAACAAGTTGTTTTCATAAGTTTGTAAACTGTTATTTCCTTTGTTGGTGGTATTCAGCTTTAATCCATTGTGGTCAGATAGAATGCAGGGAGTTTTCTTGTATCTGTTGAGACTTGCTTTGTGTCTGAGTCTGTGGTCAACTTTGGAGAAAGTTCTATAAGGTGCTGAGAAGAAGGTCTATTCTTCTGGGTTTGGATGAAATGTTCTAAACATATTTGTTAGGTCTATTTGGTTTAAAATATTACTTTCAACATTCCTCTGGTTTTGTCTGAATGACCTGTCTGTTGGCAAGAGTGGGATACTGATGTCTCCCACTATCAGTATGTGAGAATCAACATGTGATTTAAGCTGTAGCAGTGTTTCTTTTATATACTTGATATATAAAATCAAGGTGCCCTTGATTTAAGAATTGCAATGTCCTCTTAGTGAATTTTCCTTTGATGAGTATGATGGGTTTCCTTTCCTATGTCTTCTGATTAGTTTTTTTTTTTTTTTTTGAAGTCTATTTTGTCAGATATTAAAATGGCTATACTAGCTTGCTTCAATATCCATTTGCTCTTGGAATATCTTTTTCCATCTTTTTAGAATGAGGTGATGTCTATCCTTGATGTTTAGGTGTGTTTCTTTAATACAACAGAAGGATGGATCCTGCAATACCATTCATTCTGTTAGTCTGTGTCTTTTTCTTGGTGAATTGAGATGATTGATGCCGAAAGATATCAATGAGCATTGTTTGTTAATTCCTATCATTTTGTTGGTGTTGTAGTGGTAAGGTGTGTGTGTGTTACCTTTTTTGATTTGGGATTCAAATTCTGGAATTGTTTATTCCTTGTGTTTTCTTTGATGTGCTTGACCTCTTTAGTTTGGAGCATTTCTTCAAGTGCTTTCTGTAGGGCTGGATTTGTAGACAGACATTGCTTAAATTTGGTTTTATCATGGACTGTCTTGTTTTCTCTCGTGTCTATTGTGTTTGAAAGGTTTGGTGAATATAATAGTCTGGTGTGGCATCTGTAGTCTCTTAGAGTCTGTACAACATCTGCCCAGGCCCTTCTGCCTTTTAGAGTCCCCATTGACAGGTCAGGTGTTATTCTAATAAGTCTGCCTTTAATGTTATGTTAATTTTTCCCTTGCAGCTTTTAATACCCTTTCTTTTTTTCCATATGTTTTGATTGTTATGTGTCAAGGGCACTTTCTTTTCTTGTACAGTCGATTTGTTGTTCTATATATTTCTAGTACTCATATAAGCACCTCCTTTTTTAAGCTAGGAAAATTTTCTTCAATGATTTAGTTGAAAATATTTCCTGTGCCTTTGACCAGTGTTTCTTCTCCTTCCTCTGTTCCTATTATTCTTATAAGTGTTCTTTCACAGTATCTCAATTTCATTGATATTTTGTGTCAGTTTTAAAGATTTTAACATTTTCTTTGTCTGAGATATCAATTTCTTCTATCATTTCTTCCATGCCTGAGATTCTCTCTTCAATCTCTTGGATTTTGATGGTAAAGCTAGCCTCTGTGGTTCCTGCTTTAGCTCCTAAATTTTCCATTTTCGGATTTCCTGCAGTTCAGATTTTCCTTATGGATTCTCTTTCTATCTTCAGGCCTTGAATTCTTTCATGCATTTCCTGTTTGTATTTTCGTAGATTTCTTTAAGGGGTTTATTTATTCCTTTTGTGTTGGCTGTTGGCTGACTTTATGTATTGATACAAATTAGAGTCATCAGAGAGAAGGGATCCTCAAATGATAAAATGTGTTCATAAGATCCAGCTGTAAGGCATTGTCTTAATTAGTGATCAGTGTGGAAAGGCTCAGCCCATTGTTGGTGCTGGTCCTGGGAAATACAGAAAGTAGGCTGAGCAAGCCACAGTGAGCAAGTCAGGAAGCTGCACCCTCATGGCCTCTGCAGGAGTTCCTGCCCCCCTTACTACTTTGATGAACTGTCATATGGTAAGAGAAATACCTGTCCTTACCAATTTGCTTTTAGACATGGTATTTCATCATAGCAATAGTAACCCTAATTAAAGTGCCTTCTTTAAAGACTTCTATCATTTTCATAAAGGCAGTCAGTCTTAAGGTCAGTCTTGTGCTTCAGCTGTGCTGCTATACCCAGGACCTGCTGTGGTAGGATCTCCAGTGGAGACATATTGTCCCTGCTGTTATTGTGTTGTTACACTGATGTATAGGTATTTGCATTTGGGAAGATTGTAATTCTAGGTGTTAATATATGGTCTTTTGGGGTGGGTACTTTGTCTCTTGTTTTCTAGCATCCTGTCTGGTTCTTAGGGGAGTGTGGTGGCTGTGTGTGACCTGGTAGGAGATTCTTCTGGGATCCTGACAGGTGTGGCCACGGTGGGGGGGGGCGGTTCCTGGGTAAAATGTGCTCTTTCTTTGCTGGTTTACTTGCTGCTCTGTAAGGTTCCCACACAAAGACTGCTGAAGTTGGGGCCTGGGATAACAGGATGAGTGGGGAGAATTTTGAAGAAGACTTGAATGATCCACTGGAGATGGGTGTGTGAGGGGCACAACAGGTGGTTTGAGAGAGAGTAGAGAGAGGTGAAGATGTTTGGTTAGGCTAGGTGTTTCCCTGGCCTGCAAGGTGTTGTAGAAGGTTTTCCCAGGCCATTTGGGCCTGAAGGTTTGGAAGCTGGCCTGCAGCGGTTTTTGTCCCTCAAAGAAATGAATCAGACACTTACATTAGCTTCATACTGTTTGGCCCATGTCTCAAGCACATTATTAGCTAGCTCTTTCATCTTAAATCAACCCATTTCTATTAATCTACTAATCTACCCGCCATGTGGCCAAGCCTGTGGCTCACCTGTATTTCTTACATGTCTGTCTTCTTTGAGGGTCGGATGGCGACTGACTAACTCCACCCTTCTCCTACCTGCCTGTCCTCTGATTCTCCACCCACTTCTATGGTGTTGTGCATAGGCCAAACCAGTTACTTTATTTATATCATACAGAGAACATTCCACCACAGCAAGGCCTGCATGTTTCCAAGACATGCTTGCTAGTGCTGGAGGCTGCAATGAAGAAATGAGACATGGGAGTCTAGGTGATCTTTGGATGTGGGGGTCAGAGAGGAAGGAAAGACTGCAGTAGGTGTTCCTCTACAGAGCTAGGGGTAAGATCAGGGTATTGGATTTGGGAAAATGGAGGGAGGTGTGCAGGTCTAGAGGTAGTCTACATGCTTCCTTACCTGGAGTGGCCTGTGAGTTCCTAGACAATGTGTTTATGATTCTTAAAAGAGTAGTAGTTACTTAGGTTCTGGTCATCTTAAACAGCCTTAGCAAGAGACTCCAATTGCGGCCTTCATGCGTGAAATGATAAGTCATCTACAGTGATACACCAAAAGGTTTAAATCAGTGGTCAGCCTTCTGAATGCTGTGACCCTTTAATACAGTTTCTCATGCTGTGCTGACCCCAGCCATAAAATTATTTCATTGCTACTTCATAATTGTAGTTTTGCTACTGTTATGCATAGTAATGTAAATAGCTGCTCTGCAGGATATTTGATATGCAACCCCTGTGAAATGGTTGTTGAATCCCCGCCCCCCCACAGTGTTATGGCCTTGTAGATTGAGAACCATTGGTTTACATGGTGGCTGATTGCTGGAACTATGATCATAGCTGCAGTTTACTACCTCATCAGCCACTATGGTCATGGCCTTGTACCAGGAGGTGAAAAACAGTTTCTTTCATCTAAGAATTTTAAAAGAATTTTACTGACACCTAACCAGAGGTTTCTGGCCTGTCTGGATCTGTAGTCCTGCAGCCACTTAGCCCCAAATAATCACACAAAGGCTTATATTAATTACAAGCTGTTTGGTTTATGGCTCAGGCTCATTACTTGCTAGCTCTTTTCAACTTAACCCATTTTCATTAATTGTGTATTGCCATGTGGCTCATGATTTACCTTTGTTTCTTTATATCTTGCTTCCTTGTATTTTTGTTGCTACTTTATAACTTTAATGTTGCTACTGCTATGAATTATCTATAAATATCTGATATATAGGGCATCTGATATGTGACCCTCTTAGGTTGAAAACCAACTGCTCTAAAGACTATTAATTCTCATATGTTCTTTGGGTCCCCAGCTTCCCTGGCTGAAAATTGATGTTTTAGACTCCAAGTCCTGTTTCATGGACTGAATGTCACTATCCATGGCACCACTTTCCACAGGTGCAACCCTGACTCCAGATTCCTTATCTTTCTTAGTCTGCCAACCATAGTTTCAATACTAGCTAGAAATAGTTTCAATCCAAGAATAAAATGACTTGATTGAGTGAGCTCTGGCCGCAGATGAATATTGAATAGCTTTGCTAACCTACCTAGAGTCATTTCCACTTTTTAACAAGTCAGATTAGTCTAAGATGGCAGTTCTCAATCTGTGGGTAGTGATTTCTTTGGAGGTTGAATGATCTTTTCACAGAGGCCACCTAAAACCACTGGAAAGCACAGATATTTACATTATGATTCATAACAGTAGCAAAACTACAATTATGAAGTAGCAATGAAAATGATTTTATGACTGGGAGTCAGCACAGCATGAGGAATTGTATTAAAGGGTGTCAGCATTAGGAGGCCTGAGAATCACTGGGTTAAGACAATTTCTAATTAGAATTCCCCATGACAGAGTACAAGGAGAAATCGTAAAATATGATGAAATGTATCTGAAGCAGGAATACCCCATCAAGTTTATAACAGCCTCCTTTCATTGTTGGGTTTTCCCCCAGAATAAATTATCTAAATTATTTCAGTTTTTATTACTCTTTCCTTACAGTTATTCCCCTAGGTCTGATTAATAAGCATTTGAGTGAGTGCAGCCACATGCAGACCTACAGGACAGACTCTTCCTCACTGGCTTTATGTCTGGCTTCAACCCCACTGGCTTTGCCTCATTTCCCCTTCCAGACTCTTGCCCTAAATAAGGTGTGCCTTTACCACCCTGCCTTTAGGGACACTTAACCAAACTGTGGTCAATACTTAAAGAACAAGAAACAGAAAAACTGGAGGGAATTTCTTACTGAGCAGTGTGGGAATTTCCATTCAATACTTGAAATTCTGGTTACCTCTGTTATTAAGACATGTTTATATTTGCCTCCCACCATAGGGAGCTCTGACCAGGGGATTTCTGCTATTGCATCTGGAAGAAAAATCAAATTTTAAAAGACTAAAGTGACCCTTACTCAATAATGCAGCAGACAGTTAAGAGGGAGACTATCCCTCACTTCTTGCTCTATGTAAATGCATGCTTTGTGTCAGTGAAAAAATAAGGTCTTCCTCCATAAGCATAAAAACTAACTTTTCCCTCTTGAATCAGAATATGTGTGTATTTACATTTTTTATATTTCATTATTATCCTTTTAAAAGTATGATGTTTCATTGAACACTAGTTATTTTACCAAAGGTTGCAAAAGCAAAATCACCATCTTGGGTCCCCACAATTCCTGCTTTCCTCCTCCTTCTTTCCTTTTTATGAAACACTTCTCCCAAGTAATATATTTTGGAAAAATACCAGGGTAAGCAGAAATGACTGTAAATTTCCAGTAGGGACCGTTGTTTTATTCTGAGATCAAAAATGTTCTTAACATTTGGCTTTGTCTCTGCTATGGAGAACATTACCAAGCATTAGCATAGATCTAGTCAGTTTGTGGCTTCTGTAAAGTATTGGATATAGCACGGCTATTCTCCTGACTATTCTTTCACTGTATGAAAGATATTTTGGTGAGAGGGGAGCAGGTGTGTAGATCTTAGTTTCCCACTGAGAAACTGACAAATGGACCTATTTGTGTCCCTGCATAGTAAGTCTTAGAACTGAGTAATTAAAGTCTGCTGTCTTGTTTTCTCTTCACAATTTTGTTGACTTTTTCAGATTTTTTCACTTGCATATATATTTTAAAATTGGATTAACCAGCTTTTACAAAAACTAAATTGCTGTAGTTTTCATTTGGTTAGATTGAATCTATCGCTAAATTTGAAGAGGACTGGCATATTAAAAATATTGGGTTTTCATGAATGTGGTGCATTTTCCCATGTACTTGAACTTTTAATGTTTTCTGTTATTTTTCTTGTTCTAATGTAGGATACTGTGTTTTTCACAATTTAAACTCAAATCTTTGATATTTAGTGCTTCAGTTTCCTTCTTTACCCATTTCAAAGATTCCTGATTGCTTTCTTTTCTTTTTCCACAGTCCTTACATCTCCAAAGACAATATGTAAGTTTACAACTTATTTTTTTGTAGTCAAAATATACTTTTTTGTTAGGCTTAATGCTTATGATCTGTTTGCTTCCACCATAATTTAAGTTTCCAGAGAGCATAGTTATTCATTTTGTTCACAGATGCACTTCTAGCTCTTGAGACAGTGTCTGGCACATAGGCTACTAAACAATTATTAAATAAAGTTAATGAGTACAATTCAGTCAGGGAAGTCAAAAGGCAGTTTTTTTGTTTTGTTTTGTTTTTTTAAGTGAGGATTTAATGAGATGAACTATAAATCAAATGCCACTGCAATGTTTGACACAGTCTCTATTCTGTTTTCTATTTCCAACTCCAGTGTTTAGTATCTGGGTTTCTTTCTCTCTTGATGCTCAGTCTATCTCAGTTAGGTTTGTATTTCCATCACGCCACCATAACAATGCTCATCAAGATCATAATGTTTTTCTTTGCACATGGTCCACTGGATAGCTTTCCCACATTTGCATTTGGAGCAGCATTGGGCACTGTTGACTATGATGCCTTCGAAACAATTCCCCGAATAGTTTCCTGATCCTCTTCATATTGCTATGACATGTTTTCAAGTCTCTTTCAGTAGTCTTTCTTTCATTCCTTGACCCCCTGCTACTAGAGTTCTTTGGGCTTCTATTTTTTTATTGTATTTATTTAATATATTTGTGTGTGTGCACGTGCGCGCACACACGCACACACACTCATGCAGAGTACACAGCTTGTGTGTAGAAGTCAGAGGACAACTTGTAGACATTGTTTCCTTCTTTCTTTTCTTCCTTCTTCCCTTCCTTGCTTTTTTCCCAAGACAGGGTTTCTCTATAAAACAGTCCTGGCAGTCCTCGAACTCACTCTGTATACCAGGCTGTCCTCAAATTCACTGAGATCTGGCTGCCTCTGTCTCCCAGATTGCTGGCATTAAAGGCATGAGCCACCACTGCTTGGCTGGACGTTGCTTTTCTCTCCCCATCATGTTCTGGGGTAGACCTCAGGTTGTCAAGCTTAGGCCAAGTGCTCTTACTCACTGAACCATCTCATTCACTTGTTGTGGGCTGTACTGTGCCATCCCCCAGCCTCAGGGGCTGGACATTATTCATGTAATGTACCATAATACATTGGTATCCTAAACCCTAGAATATCAAATGGGACTGTATTTGAGGGTAGGATCTTTAAAATATGGATAAGGTTGAAATGAGATGACTGTTTGGTAAGAGATGTGTTAGACTAACATAACTGTGTCATGAAATGAAAACAATCCAGATATGTCTTCCTACAGAGAGAAGATCATGTAAGAATGCAGAAGACCACCTTCTACAAGCCAAGCAGAGAGTCCTTAGAAGAGACCAACTCTCCTGACACTGTGGTCTTACATTTCTAGCCTCCAGAATCCCAAGGAAGTAAGTTTCTGTTCTTTGAATCACCTGTTTATAGTACTTTATTAGTACAGTCACAGGAAACAGCCATTTCTCTTTTCTTCTCACTTCATCCTTCAGTAATGATGGATGTTTCTACCATCTTTCTGTTGGTTCTTCATAATCTCACATCTCTATTTCAAATATCTCCCATGAACTTTGAGTCCATGTTTCCAGTGCACTAACCGGCTAATGTCTTTATCTGAGGCAGACTGCAAGTTGTCCAGATAAGTCTAGAAGTACTTAACACAATCTTTAATGCTCACCACTGCAAGAGAGGCAGTTTAAACTCTGAGCTCGGCTGAGGTATTGTTACATAATGAAATAAATAAACAGAAACCTAGCACTCTTCAGAGTAGTCTAACAATAGCCACTACAATGTATTATTCATAGTGTCCACATAAAATTTGTGATGATTGAGAAGTGTTTGAGAAAGCAGTAAAGATGCCTCTGGACATCAGTGAGGTTATCTCCAGAAGGAGAGACTCACCCTGAGTGTGGTCAGTGTTATGCTTGTCCTCTGGGAGCTCAGATGTTATGTCAGGGAGGGAGGACACCCAGCTGCCAAGCCTTCCGCCACAATGGGTTAGAACTTCTGGGACTGAGCCAAAGTAAACCACTTCTCTTTTTAATGTGTTAATGTTGGGTATTTTGTCTCAGCACTTCTGACTAGCATAGAATCCAAAATGTTCAGGCAAAATATCCATGTTGGAAAATGTGGTTCTATATTCAAGAGAAGAGTCTGAGGGAAATGGAAACCAGTATCATCAGAGATGACTCAGATGTTGGGTTAGTAAAGATTTTAACTTCTCACAGTCATGAAGATAAAGGAAAAAATACTCATACTAAAAGATGAGAGGACAATTAGCAGAAAACGGAAGTATCATATTAGAACAAAATGGAAATTTCAGAAATAACAATGTCCTATGTACAAACTTAATAGAGATCCTACTAACAAAAAAATTGGGGGAGAATGCTGGAGAGATGGTGTCTTAATCACTGTTCTATGGCTATGTAGAGACACCATGACCACGGCAACTCCTATAAAGAACATTTAATTTGGGCTGGATTACAGGTTCAGATGTAGCAATAGGATGGTGACTGAGACAGGCAATTTACAAGCAGATCTTAAGATGAAGAAAAGAAGCTAAATTAACAGCCACATAGTTCAGAAGAATAGAGGGAAGAAGGACCCATCTCAGGAACAGCCTTGGGAAAAGCCTGCTGAGAAATTCCAAAAGAAGGCCTTGCTGCCATAAATGACATAGATGAGAGCTGCATGACCATTATTACGTTATTACTCCTGAAGACATTCCAATAGGAAGAAACCAGAGGTGACAGATGAGCTTGTCCCTGTGGAAGCCTTGGCATGGCATGCATTCGTGGTGTGTTTGTGTGTGTGTATTTAGAGGAAGAAGCCCTGGCTCCATGTCCATTGTTGACACATGGACATTGCCACGTCAAGCACCAATGCCTCAGGCCAGTGGAAGTGTCAAAGACCTCCTTAGGTCAGGCTCAGAATGGCAATATCATTCTCTCTTCCAAGTATTTGCAAACAATTGACCAATGTGGTAATATATATTTAATAAAATTAGTATAGAATATCAGAGGAGAGTCAACCACAGAGCCAAGCCGTGAAAGTCAGGAAGTGGTGACCCACACCTTTAATCCTAGCTTTTGGAATATGGAAAGAAAAAATGTCCCTCTCACTTCCTTGGTGGGCTGATGGGCTGAGAGAAGTTTGGAGTCAGAAAATTCATGGAAACTGGCCTGAGCAGTTGGCGAGTGAGAAGTGCCTGTGGTTTGTTTCTCCATATCTCTGGTATTTCAGCTTTTCCCCAATATCTGGCTCCTGGTTTTTATTATAATATCAAATAGAATTTGTGCAATAGACCATTGTGTGCAAAAACTAGCAATTCCAGCTTCCTTCTTCCAGCTGTTTGTAGCCTAGATTGCTTGCCTCCAGGGACTAGCTAACTCCTCCTTCTGCTCTGCTGTACATAGTCAAACACTGAGGTTCCCGGTTGTGAAACGCTCTGTGCCATGATAAACCAGGAAGTGCCCATTTTGGATGTAACTTTCAAAGAATTTTGCTAGTGATTTGCTACTAGCCAGACCCCTCCTCTAAAGGCTCCACAGTCTTCAAAATAGGATCAGAAGACTACATGCTAAAAGCATGAGCCTTTGGGAGGGCATTTCAGGCTCAAACCATGTTACATGGGGAATTTTATTATCATCACTGTTTTATGAATAATAAAGATGAAGCACTGTAGCTGGGTGTGGTGGCTTATGTAATCCCAGCAGTTGAGAGGCTGAAGTAGAAGAATTTCTGTGAATTCCATCCCAACTAGAGAGAGCTACAGACTGAGACACTGTCTCAGAAAGGGTCAGGGGAAGACCATACAAACAAGAAACGATTGAGGTGGTCAAGATTTGAATGGTTGCAGTGTGACTCCAAGGCCCGAAAACTTAGACAAGGCATTAGATACACATCTGATATTTCTTCTCCAGGGGTGCTGAGATAGTTCAATAAGTTACAAATTGTATGGCATGTGTGGTAAACTGTGAAGAACTACCTGGTGTTTGTCAACAGGGTCCATCCCTACTTGCTAGGGTAGGAAGGCGAGGGAATTGCCCAGCATGTTCTGTCTTCTCTGTCTTTTTAGACTGTTGCTGTTCTTCTGCTCTCCTGGAGCCCTTTCAGCCAATCTAGGTACCTCTCCAGTCTTGCAATATGTGTGTGTGTGTATGTACACACATATATGTATGTATATATATAGTTATGTACAAATGATTATAACATGTGTTTATATATATAAATGGTTTTTATTCTCTGAACTTCAAAGTGTGTATATTCTATATTTGAAAAACAAGAAGATTCAGTTTAAATAGACAGTAGCAGATATGGAAGAGGGCTCAGAAGTTAAAACCGACCACTGCTGAGCCCAGTGTCCTGACTTTCATCCCCAGGAGCCATAAGGAGAGAACCGGGTCCCCAAGCTCTCCTCCATCTTTCACATACACACTGACACACACACACACACACACACACACACACACACACACACACACACACGCACCCTACCCCCAAATGACTAAGAGAAAGGTTTACAACAGTCACCACAGCCGGCTGTGTCCTTTGTTACCAACATTTTATGACAGATAAAAATGTGGTTAATCTTCAAGGCTTCCATGGAGTAGCACACACATGCAGAATGAACCAACATATAGTTAAAACTTGGGGGAAATGGTTTGTGTAATGTCATATTTAGTTGTGTAACACTGGTCACTCCACAAATCCTGGTTCCATAGTAATTCTCGGTGTTTATGTTGATGTGTTTATCACTCTCAAAGGTGTGAAGGAAAAAGAGCTCTACCCATTTCTAAAACTGGTTATAAATGCAGAGTTTTGACATGGAGACAACTAGAACAGTAATAATTGGAATCCCCAAATCTGCTACTTCCCATAAATGAGTAACCATAAATCATGAGTTGCTCCCCAATGGGAAGAAAACTGACCACCAAAAGTAAACTTTGAACACTTCCACTATTTGTTACCTCAAACTGTGTTCCATCTTAGAGAAATTCACTCTGAACAGCACCAAGGGCAGTTTCCAAGGAAAAATGGAGAGGAAAAGGTCAGCCTTGGAGAATATTATCTCTTCATCTTTCTAATTGCAGCATGCGGAATGTGCTTATCAGAGTGTGTGCAGCATCCTGGTTTTCATCACATGTGCTGGCACTCTCCAGCAAGCCAGGCAGGCAGTACCCCACCTCCACAAGTTTGCTCAAATGGAGCCTGCCTGAGGAAGAGCCAGGGGCTCCTCTGGGCATTTCCATTAGGCTTTCAGTTCTGTGGCTGAATGTAAGTAGTGACATTACAAGCAGTCTCCTTTCTTCCTCTTTAGACATCATGGTGATTGTACAAAAACAAAGGATAATTCAGTTCATGACTATAATATACCTCTTTTGGAAAAAAACAGTTCA
This sequence comes from Sigmodon hispidus, assembly GCA_004025045.1. Lineage (NCBI taxonomy): Eukaryota > Metazoa > Chordata > Mammalia > Rodentia > Cricetidae > Sigmodon > Sigmodon hispidus. Next base: position 38,107 of record PVIH01003193.1, on the reverse strand, counting down.
CTATTATATGGAACCTGATTGTTACTGGACTTGGGATTAAAACTGCATAATGTAAGGTTTATTTGAGAAAGAAAATCTTCCACTCTGGGCTGGAGAAGTGGCTCACATATTAAAGGCATCCCTGGACTAGATTCCCAAATACCCAGCATGGAGTAAAACTGGATATGGTGGTTTGTACTATAACCTGATCATGACTGCTCAGGAGGCAGAGGTAGGAAGATCAGAAACATTGTTATTACCAACTCTGGGTATTAGAATTTGTGAATTTGAACCATCCCTAAAGAATCTGTGAATTTGATTTATCCCTAAAGAATTTGTCTCCTCCACTGGGGCAAAGAGTAGGCGATTCTGTCTGGAATCACTGAGCAGAAGTATGGAAACAGCATACTCTGAAGGCTGTGGCTCTGAAGGTTACCGCTAGTTTTCTTTGGGAACTAGTTGTAATTGTTAAAATAGTGCTCAAAGTCAACGGCCTCAGGAAATGCTTGTTAAATTGACCGAGCACATTTGTAGTCATGTCAACCTGTGACCCAAGAGATTTTTTTTTGCTGCACAGACCTGAGGATATCTGGGGAGTGGTCTCTGTGAAGATGTTCAGAATGGGCCAGTGTTTCCCTTTTTATCTCCTATTTGGAGTAACATTCTGTATCATTACAACATCATGGAAAATAGCTTTGATGCTCTTCATCTGCTAATACAGGTACAGAATTTAATCTGGCCCCAATCCTACAGTATCTGTTGATCTCTTCCTCCCTGTGTGAGATACTGTCTGACATGTCGGAGCAGTAGGGAGAAACATGGCAGCTACTGTCAAATCACTTTAGTTCAGTGGCATCAGATTCAACATCAGGGAAAAAAAAAACACCCTAGCTGTATACAACCTATGTGTTTATCACTGGATTAGTGACAGGAATGAATAAACCACCCATGTAATGACAAAATAGATTTCATGCACCCAATATTGAGCAAAGAAAGCAGAAACAGGAAAATATAAATTGCATAATTCTATTAATAAGTAATTAAAAACCACAAACCCCAGGTTAGGCTGTTAGGACCCACAATGTTGGCACTGGGCGGGGAAGAGGGCATCATTTGGATTTATAAAAGGAAAGGATTTCTGGGTGCCTTACCATATCTTGGTCTGATCAGTTTCCTGTTTGTGTCATTTGTGGAGAGTCTTGGTGCTGTTTCATTATGCACTTACATTTTTATGTATGTTTGCCACTCACCTTTAAAATTAATGTCAAGGACACATAGATTTGAGAGCCATCCCAGACCCCCTGAACTAAAACATCTACCAAGTACTTACAGGAATCTGTGTATATTTAGCTAACTTCCCAAGGATTCTGGTGAATTCAGACATGTAGACCAAGTGCTGCTTTTTGAAAAAGCAATCAGATTTTATTTTATTTTTCTGCCTAAGACCTCCTCTCTTTTTCTTCCTATGAGGGGGGATCCTTGTAGAGTGCATTGCTATTTTATTCTTTCTCCATGGTGTTCTTAATGAAAGCCATTGGTACCCCACCCACTGACTCAGTCCCTGCACTTTTGGTATATCAAGGGTATAGCTGCTAAATGGTAGCATCTGAAGATTATGTAAATCAAGTGTTTCCTGAGGATTTTGCCTGAATACTAAGAAGTTAGGACATGCAGAGATGGTCATGAGATTATAGCTTAGATTTCTTCTCAGATTGATTTCTTATTCATGGAATCACACTGAGCAAACCTACTTTTATGAAATATTAAAAGACAGATAACAATCTCTAAGAATCAAAGAGTAAAATATGTTCTGGGAGATTGTGGTATGATAAGAGTGACTATGTAGAAAAAACAGTTTTGGTTACTGAGACAAATCCAATACAAAAGAATGAAAAATAGACAGAAAGCAAACTATTCCTGTTTTCTCAACTTGAGTAATTTTAAATAAAGTTTTTTTTTTAAATGGTTTATGTATGAATCTAAGCCTAATAGGTACAAACTTTCTTTTTCAGGAATCATTGATACTACTACAGTCTTCCATTTTTGTGTGTCCCAAGTCACATGGTCACCACAGCTGCTGACCGTGCTGACCTTCACATTGTCCACATCCCAGAACTGGATTCTGCAGAATTGTAGGACTACTTCCCTGGCCTTGCAATGGTTATTTCAGAGACTCCCCCACATTTCCTGAGAAGTAGGTTGTACATCCCTATTTTATAAGATGGAATGGGTAAGTGATCTTCCAGGAACAGAAGTTATCAAATGAGGCAAAATCCAAACTCTAGACTGATACCCACAAGGAGGTGGGAAGCCTTGGGCCTAATGCTTATATGATAGTATTTCACAGCTTTGTTTGGCACACTTCCTTAATCTCAGATTTCCTGTCTCCGGTGTGGAGGGCCTGATAGTCCCGACGTTAAAGCCCACTGGGGTTATGTGAGACAGGCATGTAAATTCCATAGCACAATGTCTTAACATAGTGAAACTGCTCAAGGAACATTAACATTTCACATTCTATCTCCTCGGGGCCTTGTTACTTTGGGGATTGAATTGTGACCAAATTGCTACACTGAGACTCATAGACTCCTACAGTGAATTATTTCTACTCTACTGTTGTTTGTTTTTAGCCCTAGACACATAATAAACTGACAAAAATCATAAACTTTTTGACATATAAACAGTGGTGGTACATGCCTTTAATCCTAGCACTCCTAAGGCAGAGGCAGGCGGATCTCTGAGTTCCAGGCAAGCCTGGTCTACAAGGCAAGTTCCAAGATAGCCAGGGCTCTGTTACACAGAGAAACCCTGTCTCTAAAAACAAAACAACAACAAACAAACAAAAAGTTGTGTGCAGTGCATTTATTTTTGTAGACAATATGAATTATTTTCTTATGAAGTCACATTAAGGAAACTTGTGTTTATCACCCTTGATGGGGAAACTGACAAGAGAAATTGCTAGTGTGTTTTAAGAATGCCTCCCTTCCCATTGTCAACAACATACCAGAATATTTGCCCATCCTTTAACACTTAGTGGTAATATTTTCAGTGTGGGCAGGTAGAATAGAATATCTTACCTGGGTCAGAACTGGGCTCAGACAAGTCTGATGAGATAGTCAGGCACTGATTTGCAAGGCGGCCAAAGGAGCCCCTAGAATGAGAGGCTTGGATCTGGACCACTAGTGAGGTCAAACAGTGCACCTCTGGTATTTCAAAGCCATTATGGTATAGATAGATGTTCATCACCAACAGCCTGGCTTGACTCCTGGATGCACTGTTAGTATTTAATAAAGCTGCAAATGGACAGACTGTCTGTTATAAGCACTTCACACTTTGAGGCTGGATCAAGCTGGATCCATGACTTCTCATGTGAATATTCATAGGCACTGTGGAAGGCTCCAGGAAATAGCTTTGAAGGAGAGGTTCTGAGAGACTAGACTGCCTGTGGTCAAGCAGATTAAGTGTCAGGCTGATGGCTGATGAAACTTGAATACTAATGTGAATGTCATTTATCTTTGTTCTAAAGGCAAATGAAAGCTGAGCTATTTTGAATTGCTTTTCCCCACTGAAATCTCAACATTAGAGGTCTTATAAAAAAAAATGCTGAATTCTTTACAAACAAAATATGTTAAACACTTCAGGGTCAGCCATTACATACTGTACTTACTTATTATTTTTTTAACTGCCCATAAAACCAGGGCAATGCAGGGACATAGAAAGTGCTAAAAGAAAAATTTATAATGAAATGCATTGCTCATTGTGCTGGGCATGGAGATGTAGGGTGCTCGTTAGTGGATTGTGGTTTCTTCTTGCAAGCACTGGATTCTCAGCCATGACTCACACTGACAGGAAGGCTGATGAAATATCTCTAGTGGTAACTGGAATGTGTTCTCTTTGTGACTTAAAGTGAGATTTACTAACATCAGAATTAGATATGATCAAGGCTAAATAGCAGCAAAAAAAAGTGAAGCATGTTTGTGGTAAAATAATATTTTACCCTTCTGAGCCCCCCACCCACTCCAACTCAGAGAATGAGTCGACATCCAGCACTGGTGCAGATGGCTGATCCTCTGAAAGGGGCTGTACTTACTTTGAAGACACTCCCCAGTGAGTTATAACTCCTTACTACTAGGATGGGTATCCAGGCACTTATGATGCTATATTTTATGTAGACAGAAGATATCTGAAAATTTGGCTAATTAGGTAAAATTCTTCTTATCCTTTCTTCCACAGATTTCCCTTGAGTTGGGGGGAGTTGTTGCATTTACTTCTGGGAGTACGAGAACTCTTCTGGGACCCTGGAAATACTTGGACACTGAGGCTAGGAAAGAGATGACATTACCAGGTTTTTACCTCTCCTATAATGTGGGTGAGTAATCTGAGTGGATCAGTTTCAGTCATTTTCCCTGAACACTTTCTCTTGAACCCCACCCTTACTCAGTGGTTTTGCTTAACTAATTTTTCTGTAATAAATTATAAAATTGGGCATCTGAAATAAAAGCTATCATGTCCGTGAGGCCTTGAATTCTTTTTTAAGAGTGTCTAGCTGTGTAGTTTGGGCTCGGCCTTTCTAATGCTGGGATTACATGGACAAGTAAGCAAGCTCCACATTGCCCTTGATTTGAACTTGATAGCTGTGGTAGTTTGAAAGAAAATGCCCCACTAATGGAGTGACACTATCCAGAAGTGTGGCCTCGTAGAGTATTTCACAGTGGAGGTGGGCTTTGAGGCCTCATATATTTCCCACATATTGCCCAGTGTCTCAGACTATTTCATGTTACCTGCATGTAGCCAGGAAATACAATGTCTTCTTCCCTGCCATGATGATAATGAAAATCTAAGCCAGCCCCAATTAAATGTTTTCTTTTATAAGAATTGCTGTGGTCAGGGTGTCTCTTCACATAGAAACCCTAACTAAGTATAGTCTGAACTTTCTCAGTCCCATGTAGGTCCAAGGTCCTGACCGAAGCCACTTAGTCCTAAATAATCACACAGAGGCTTATATGTTTGGCCTATGGATGAGGCTTATTACTTGTTCTTACTCTTAAATCAATCGCTGCTTCTTATCCATAGTTAGCCGCGTGGCTTGGTACCTTTTTCTAGTACAGCATTTTCATCTTCCTTCTCCTGCATCTTTTGGTGTCTGTCACTCTGCTCTTCTCCTTCCCAGAATTCTCCTTGTCTGGTTGCCCCGCCTCTACTTCCTGTCTAGCTTCTGGCCAATTAGTATTTTATTAAACTAGTATTTACAGTGCTAGTGTTATGCAGTTATAGTGTAAAAAAGCGAAGTCCCACAGCAACTAAGACAACAGTTAAGCTAGATTTAAAACTTAAGTTACAAAGCAGGGGTATGTAGCTCAGTGGCACAATGCTTGTCTAGCATGTGTGAGGCCCTAGGTTAAATTCCAGGGACCACAGAATAAAGTAAAAAATGGCTGAAGTCATAGTGTTGCTTTGCTCACATGCAATATTCCCCCTTCCATTGTAAGCTAAGGGTGGAGAAGGACTGGAAAAGGAATCTGGAATAGGCCTTAGCATCTCTTCTATGCTTCTCATAGCTCCCCAATGAGTGTTATTTTCCAAGTGTCTACTGTGAGCCAGACAAGTTGCCAGCAGAATCCTATTTAATCCTTTCAATAACACTCTGTGGGAGCTGGTACTGCATTCCTTGTCCTGCTCATGATTACACGGAGCTCATGCGTTTCGAAGCCAATTTAACTGCAGTTCTGTTTTAGTCCTGCACCACAGAGGACAGGGCTGAATTAGGCACACTGTCTAAGACCTTCTCAGCCTGCTGGCTTCTGACTGAGGCTTTACAGAAGACAACCATCTAGTTATGAAGAGGAAAACTGAAGACAAGAAAGAGCAACACAGGGATCTGACCAAAGAAAGAGCAGGGCATTTGGGAAACCGATGGAAGATGTATCTTTTAGCTTCATTGCTGTTGCTGTGACAAAATGCCCTGGCTCAGAGGCATACCAGAGGGGAAAGGGTTTGTTTGCCTTACAATGACAAGATACAGCTCATTGTTTTGAGGAAGTCAAGAGAGGAAGAGAGGCCAGTCACATCACCTCTGCAGCCAAGAGCAAACAGAGCACCAATCCCTTTCCTTGCTCTTCTGGAACTTTCTCCTCTCTCATACTCTGCAGCACTGCTGCTACACCTAAAGAAAGGTGTCACGATGAGTTGAGGTTCCCAATTAACGATCCAGATAACCCACCTCAGACATGCCCACGGGACAACCTATCTTAGATTGTCACGTCAACAGTTAAAACCAACCAGCACAATGGGGAAAGAAAAAGACAAATCAAAATCCCATAAAATATCAGAAAAAGCCCCTAGGTTTCAGCAGTTTTATAAGGGGAAGGAGAGATAGTTCCTGGTCTTCACTGGAAGTTGACCAGATTTTTTTTTTTTTTTTAACTTTATTTATTTGCCTTGGTGTTTGCCTGGAACTGGGAGCTGAAACTACAGACAGTTGTGAGCTGCCATGTGGGTGCTGGGAATTGAAGAACAGTTGGTGCTCTTAACCGCTGAGCCATCTCTCCAGCCCCAGTTGACCAGATCTTAATGTGTAATGTTCTGATTTAATTGGTGGTGCTTTCTCAACTACTTTGAAAAACAAGGTGTTCAGATTCGGAGGCTTTCCCATGAAAGGAGAGGCTAAGACTCTTATTCTCATCTCCACCAGCCCTTTCTTCCCCTTTTTAACTGATGACCTCCTTAGTTGTTCCACAGTCGCTTTGCTGTATTAGAATGGATGGATAATCACTGTGTACCTAATGTGTACAAGATAATATGGGATTCAACATGAAGAGAACCCTGCTTGTCCTGTATAGCTCTGGCTCCCTGCCTTCCTAATGCTGTGGCCCTTTAATACAGTTCAGGCTGTGGTGACCCCCAACCAGAAAATTATTTTTGTTGACACTTTATAAGTATAATTATAAGTATAATTTTACTCTTATTAATTGTAATCTAAATATCTGATAGGTTTTAGGTAACCCCCACAAAAGGGTTGTCTGACTCCCAGGGTGAGAGTTGTGACCTCCAGGTTGAGAACCAGTGCTGTAGAGAAAATGAGATGTCCACACGTATAATTTTGATAAAAGGATATGGGTGCGAATGGGTCTCCTGAGCGAATCTCTCTCCCCAAAGAGAAGAGAACTTATAAAAAGAATCAGGTTTTCTGGTGACAAGATGTGGCAGCTAGGGAATGATATTTGTAGTGGTGTCAAAAATAAAGACTTTTAGAGTGGCAATCTTGACTCCTAGGAATTGATGTCCTTTAGTATTCTCAGTGGCTGTAGAAGAAACTATTTCTTTCTCTGTTATGCTTAAATCTCGTGGAGCTTGTCAGCTTCCCACCTCTCTGCCATACTCACTACCCGAGCATGCGTACGAGCCAACACTCAGATACAAAAAATAAAATTAAATAAGTATTTTTAAAACTGAAAACACGATGGAATCTGTTGGCCTGACTAATTCTTTTTGTTTGTTTATTTTCTCACCTAATCTGTCAAGTATAGTGAAATGTATCAGTAATATGTTAGGATCAATCTAACTGGGTTGTGCTGTCTTAGGCTCTTTCAGACCTCACTAGGCTTGATTTTCTAGTGTCTCTGTAAGAACTTCAGCATCTACAACCATAAGCAAAATTTACCTGTAATTTTTCCCTTCAGGTTATTCTTCTCTGGCATTAGTAAGAGATCAATACTGGTTTTGTTCAGTAACATACACCTTTCTCTTTTTATGAAGATGGAATAATTTAAATAACTCAGAAGTAACCTGTTCTTTGTTAGTTTTATGAAATAGTCCAGAATTGTGCTGACTTTTTTTTTTTTTGAAACAGAGTTTCTCTGTATAGCTCTGTCTGCCCTGGAACTTATTTTGTAGATCAGGCTGGCCTCAAACTCAGAAATCTACCTGCCTCTGCCTCCCAAGAGCTGGGATTAAAGGCATGTGCCAGCAGGCCTGGCTCTGAGCTGTGGTTTGTCCCAATTTATCTTTAGTAAGTAAAGAAGCTTTAGGCATGGGGTGCTCACCTGTAACACCAGTATTGGAGGAAGAGACAAGAGCTTTGGGTGTTAGTATTTCGAGCGTGAAAAGAACTCGACAGTACTCGGCCAAGGGAGCCATATTAGGTTTATTAAGGAGGGGAAGAGGGGACGAGAGGGGAGACAGAAAGAGTAGGGGGCAGAGAAGAGGAGAAAAAGAGAAAGTCTTCCACGTGGTTGGAGATTTTAAAGGGTGGGCACGCGCTTACGTCAGAGGCTTTGGAGGGAGCCCCTGCAGGGGGGCGTGGCTACAGTAACAATCTAACGGTGGGAATTCAAGGTCAAGCTTGGTTATACAGGGAATTTGGTCTACATGAGATACTGTGATGTGAGATGTCTTTTTGTACGCTGTGAATATGTTTTATTATTAGTTAATAAAAGAACTGTTTTGGCCTATGGCAAGGCATCTTAAAAGCAGGAGGGGAATCTGAGCATAGATTTTTAAAAAGAAGACAGCAGAGTTAGACAGTGAGGCAATCTATCTGCCCGAGAGGTAAGATGTAAAAAAACAGGCAAATAATATAAGTAAGCATCTGAGTCATTTTAGGGGGCTAAGCAGATGCGGGAGGGTCCAGAGCTTGGGCCAGACGAATAAAAATCTTCATATTACAATACTGTCTCAAAATAGAGCAAGAAAGGAGGGAGGGATGGAGGAAGGAAGGAAAAAAGAGAAAGAAGGAAGGAAGATTATGTAGCCTGCCTTTTCTATTCAAACTGAACTTAGGGTAAACAATTGGTGATTAAAGTTTTCTTATGAAATGGTCCCATTAATAAATACAGAGGGAGTAACAGACAGAGAAAGTCACCCATTTGTAGTTCTGTGTCACAAAGCAGCATGCACATCAGCCAACATTAAAGCTACCAAGTGATGGTTTTGCGGTACAGAATTTATTTTGAGGGTGGTGATGAAAATGTTCTAAAATGGTGGTGGTTGCGTAACAATGAATATAGTGAAAACCACTGAATTACACACTTAGACACAAAGAATAACAGCCAGGGCAAGCCGTTACTGAAAAAAGAAACAGACTAATCAAACAGACTTTTTTAAAAGCCCAGGCTGGTCACAAACTCTCCAACCCTAGTGCTGAGGTGTGTGACTAGAACACTTATGAATTATTTTTGCATTCTTTTTTTTTTGTCTGCAAGAAATTATTTTGGCCAAAGTTCAGACTATAAATTTTTCAAGGCCCTAATTGTCTAAACATAGTTTAATTTTGCCACAAGCTTGAATGATGACTTGCTAAATATAGAATTATAGAACTGAAATTATTTTTCTCAGCATTGTCAAAATGTTCCATCGGCCTCTGTCATCCATCTAAGATGAAAATTCTGGTGCTAACCTCATTCTTATTCTCTTAAAAGGATCCCTTCCTCTGTCCCTTGCTGGAGATGTTCAGATTTCTCTTTTTCTTAGAACTCACACCTCTTTCCTACCTGTATTTTCCCTCACAAGTGGTACTCTCTGTCGCCCTTTTTAAAATGTAAAGACTCAAATCTCCTCTCAGGAAAATTCCCTTGATAACATCTCCCTGTTCTCAGTTCTACCTTTATTATACCAACTACATAGCTTATGGATGCTTTCCCATTAAACTTCTACATCTTTTATTTTTCAGTTGAATCCTGGGAAAATCCTTCTTCTTGATCTGCCAGTTGACTGGTCCACCATTCAGCTGTTTTCACTTGGCTCTTCAGACCAGTAGTGAGCTTTTAATTTTGGTGTTTGATTTCTGCGTACACATTTGCATTTTATTTCATTTGGTTCATTGATGTCAACCAATCTTGGGATCTGTTAAATGTAATTTACATTTTCCCTGTGGTATCCACATTGGTTAACAACAGTGTTTTCTTCTATCCTGTCAGGAACCTCTCTTGCCCTGACAATGGCTGCAAGACTTTTGCCCTGATATTTGCTTGTTTGTTTGTTTTGATGGAAAAACTTAACCATTTTAAGTGTTCAATGAATTGACTAAATGTACAGCCACCATGCTGTGTGATTATCACCAGCATCCATATCAAATACTGTACCCATTGATTTATAATATCCCCCCAGTCACTGATATCCTCTATTATACTTCTGCTCATTGGGTGCCTGTTATTGATTCAACAGTATAATATTTGTCCTTTGTTTTAGCTTAGCTAATAAATTATAATATTCTCATTGTCAATCCATGTTGTAGCATGTATCAAAACTTCATTTCTTTGAAAGGCTGAATTTCAGTCTGGATGGTGCACACCTGTGATCTCAGCACTTGGAAAGATGAGGGAGGAGAATGAACAGCTGACAGCCTGTAGGCCATACAGTGAAACCCTGTAGCAATCAATCAATGAATGAATAATATTCTATTGTATATTCACACATTGTATTTACTTGTTCATCTGCTGATGAACTTTTGGGTTGATTCAACCTTTGGGCCCTTATGAAAAATATTGCTGTAAACATTTATGTGCAGATGTCTGTTTAAGTCTCAGATTTCATTTCTTTCGGGCAAAAACTCAGTGTTATATTTTTAGCTTGAGAGTAATCCTGTGTTTAACTCTTTTAGGAACTGCCATGCTTTTTTTCAGTGATTCTATATTTTATAGCTATAACAACAGTGCACCACAATGCTGGTTTCTGTACATCCTCACAATACTTATTTTCTGTAAATGTATACTTATGTTTATATACTATTGTTGTAACTCCTATATATGTAAAGTGGCATTTCACTGTAGTTTTAATTTGCATTTCTCTAGTGAATATCCTGTTCTCATTGGCCACTTCTGTATCATCTCTAGAGAAATATCAATTCAATTTCTTTGCCCATTTCTGAACTTTTATTTTGGCCACTACTGAACTGTAAAGTTCTTTATACACTCTAGATATTGACTAATTTCTTATCAGATATGTGATCTGCCTACACTTTTTCCATCAGGCCAGTGGGGGCAGGTTATATCTTAAGGACATCTAATGAGAAGGCTGCTCTCCCTGCAGAGGTACTAGCCAATTGGTTGCTAGACAACATCTGTCCATCAAGTTACTGGACAACAGCATCCATAATTTATGGGTCATCTCAGTCTTCTTGTGAACATTGTATAGCCCTTCAGTTCAACGTGGCGGCTTTTTGTTGCTTTTGGAGGTGGGAGCAGAGAGTTGAGAAGTGGTCTCTCTACAGCTTTGGAGCCTGTTCTAGAACTTGATCTGTAGACCAGGCTGTTCTCGAACTCACAGATATTTGCCTGTCTCTGCCTCCAGGTATTGAGATTAAAGGAGTGTGTCACCATTGTCCTGCATGGAGGCTTTTTAAACAGCAGATAGTAGATGTATTAGTTAGGATTTTTGTTTCTGTGAAGAGATACCCTGACCATGGCAACTTTTATAATGAAACATTTAATTAGGGCTGGCTTACAGATTTAGGGGTTTAGCCTATTTTTTTTCAAAGAAGTCACACTTTCTATCCTTGTATATCCTTATTCAAGGTCCCCCCCCCCCCGCCACATCAGGTCATTCTTTCTTTTCCACAACTCCCCATCTTCCTGGGCAGGCAGCAGACAGTCCCATGGTCCCACTGTCCCAATATTGCTTAGTTCAGTCTCCACTCCTGGCAGATTCAGTTTTCTCCCCCCTCCCTCAAGAGTGAGTCAGGTGTTCCTCTAAGGGGAGTGGGATCCAAGGAGTCAGTCCAAGGGGTTTCTGATCCCAAGCTGTTTAGTGGTTGTGGTTTGCAGCTTGGGCATGCTTTGCTTTTTTCTTGTTTGTTTGTTTGTTTGTTTAGAGTCCACTAATGAGTGAGTACATCCCCTGCTTATCTTTCTGAGTTTGTGATACCTTGCTCAGGAGGATATTCTCCAAATCTATCCATTTGCCTGCAAATTTTAGAATATCATTTTTTCTTACTGCTGAGTAGTACTCCATTGTGTAGATGTATCATAGTTTGTTAATCCATTCTTCAGTTGAGTGACATCTAGGTTGTTTCCAGGTTCTTGCTATTACAAATAATGCTACTATGAACATAGTTGAACTACTGTGCATCTTTAGGGTATACACCCAGAAGTGGTATTGCTGGGTCCTTGGGGAGATTGATTCTCAATTTTCTGAGAAACCGCCATACTGCATTCCAAAGTGGCTGAACAAGCTTACACTCCCACCAACAATGGATGAGTGTTCCCCTTGCTCTGCATCCTTTCCAGCATAGGCTGTCTTCTGTGTCTTTTATCTTAGCCAATCTAACAGGTGTCAGGTGGTATCTCAAAGTTGTTTTGATTTGCATTTCTCTGATGGCTAAAGATGATGAGCACTTTTTCAGGTGCCTTTCAGCCATTCGTAATTCTTCTGCTGAGAATTCCCTTTTTAGATCTGAACCCCATTTTTTGATTGGGTTATTCAAGGTTTTGGGCTCTAGATTCTTGAGTGGGGTTTAGTCTGTTATCATCATGGCCGGAAGCACGGAAGCATGCAGGAAGTCATGGTGCTGGAGAAGGAGCGGAAAGTTCTACATCTGGATCAGTAGGTGGCAGGAAGAGAGATGGCCACTGGGCCTGGCTTGAGCTTCTAAAATCTCAAAGCCTACTCCAGTGACACACTGCCTCCAACACAGTTATACTTACTCCAGCAAGGTTTTCCCTCCTAACAGTGTCATTCTCTATGAACCTGTGGGGGACACCACAGTAGAGAAAGATGTTAAAACACTAATCCCACTGAAAAGGTTCCATATTTATCATATAAGAAGTGAAACAAAAGGGCAGAATATGACTTTTCTATCCTTAGCAGAAACTATTTCTTGAGTGATTTAAACTATTCATCACTCTGTGTCTTTAGATGACCCTAAAGTTCCATAAGTGTTGATGTTAGTGGTATAAATAGTGTTTATCAAGTAAATGGATGAGGATTTACTATGGATCAGATTGCTGGTAGCATATCATTTTTCCTTTAAGCATGCTGTGACTCTTAGCCCTGCTGCCTGGCCCATAATAACACTGAAAAGTGACATTGGATCAGGATGTTAGGAGTGAAGCAGGGTATAGATGCAGGGCAGGATGGCTGTGTTCCATATGTGCATAACCTTGCAGGTCTAAAGCCTTTGCAACACTGTGGGGGTTTGAAAGAAAATGGCCTCCAAAGGGAGTGACACTATTAGGAGGCGTGGCCTTGTTTTAGTAAGTGTGTCACTCTGGGGGCAGGTTTTGAGGTCTCTTTTGCTCAAGCTTCCCTCAGTGTGACAAACAGTCCACTTCCTGCTGCCTTCTGGTTAGGACATAGACTCTCAGTACCAGCACCATTCTGCCTATATGCTGCCATGCTCCTGGTCATAATGATAATGGACTGAACCTCTGAAACTCTAAGTGAGCCACCCCAGTTAAATGTTTTCTTTATAAGAGTCATAGTGTCTCTTCTCAGAAATAGCTGTTACACCATGTTACAACTCTTATTTGCTATTACTGTTGTTGGTTTTTGATAGTGGCTTCTTTACAAGCACCTGGAACTTTATATTGACTTCCTCTTGTGTGTATCTGAATTCTGGGTTTGAAAAGTTTCTAAGAAGCAATCATATAAAAATCAACAGCAAAACAGATGAAGTTCTTGAAAGTGAATTTCAAGAAGAAACTTGGTTCAGTTTCTGTGCAGGTGCATCCAATGTGAATTTATCTAAATGCATTTGAGTTAGTTTAGGGTTGTTTATAATCTTAGAGTTGGCCATTCTATTCATCTTGGCTGGATTCTGTGCAATTCATGAAATTTGGTCACTCCACCCATTATAAAACACTTGGCCATCTTGATGAAAACTGCCCAGGGTGCTTCAGTTCCTTTTCTGAATGACTTCCCATCTAGATGTTATTTAATTGTCTCAGCTTAGTTCTCACAGAGTGGATCCACAGAGTATTTCATAATCTTTTAATAAATTATTACTCTGTGTCCCTCTCAGATTCTGTAATATTTCACTGTGTCTTCTTTTAGTCTGTCCTCAGGTCTTGGTTTAAAGTGATTTATATTTTCAGTATCTCTTTTTTTTAGTCTTGTAGGCATAACTAATCTATAAAGCATGATTGTATTCTGTACCATTCTTACTAAAAAAAAATAGTGTTTAAAGAAAACCTGATACTTTACAAAATATTAATACTTATATGGTCAATCAGTCTTAGTCATGACTGGAAAATAATGTTAGGTCAAGGGTCACCATTGTCTTCTTTACTTTAAGAGGCAGAATTAGCATCCGGGTTTCTCTAAGCCTACAGTATTCCTGCCTCAGCCTCCTGGGATTGCAAGTTTGCATGGCTACATCTTGTTTGTTTAGGATGTTCCTGTTAATGCTTAATTTGGTTAGTTAGGAAAGAAAGAAGACTTTAAATGTCACTTCACACTTTCTGCAGGCCTTTCCAGGAAACTAGAGGTGACCCTAGTTCTCCCAGTAGCTAGGATTCTTTTCAGTTTCTAGAACTAATTTCTAGTTCAGTGGCCCACATCTTTGGACCCTGGGCCTGCCAATTCCCCAGATTCTTATTTTCTGCACCCCCAGGTCTTCCTTTAGATGCAGTTTTGTTCTCTGGTCCGCACTCCCCTCCTCTGACACACAGGACTTTGGGGCCAAGCAGCTAGACTGTGCCTTTATTTTATTATCACCCCCAGGGGTTCAGAAGAAAATAGAGCTAACAGTTGGGGTTTAGAGGTGCCCTCTACTGGCTGGTGAAGACTGAATCTTAATTGATGTACTGTAAGGGTAGTGTGGATGTAGAGGGCAGGGAGTTAAACCCATAAGCACCATTTTGAAGAGGCTTTGATAGCCCATTGAACTGTGTTTGGGTGGAAACTGAATTCTTAGTGAGCAGGGGGTGTCTCCTACCAGAGAACATTTGGTAATATCTGGAGATTCTTTGGTGATTGATAACCAAAAGGCTTTAGGGAGATGGCTGATGGCCCCTAATGATTTGAAACAAGAGTAACTGCCTAATAACAGTACAACAGGGATTCTGCAGCTCCTGTTGCAGAACCTGACTTATGTTTAAGAGAATGGAAATTAATAGAAATTTGAAGTCCTGGCTAGGCACTGCAGTATGTGAGCCAGCACAGTCCTGGCTACGGCAGGAGGCTCACTGGAGTGGGTTTAAGGCCTGCCTGGGCAATGAGGAGCTATTATCTCTTTAAAGTAATAAGAAGCACAAAAGAGAAGCAGAAGTTAGAGAGTGCATGCTATTAGACATCCGTCCAGTGATGCTCACACTTGAATATGTGAAGAAAAGTTTGTTTTGTTTTAATATCAGTGATACATGTCAGAATTTTATACTAATGCTTGGCCTCCTTGGAGAGTCTGATTAAGGTTTTGTGTTAGGATATAAACTGTCAAGAGTTTTAAACCTTCCTTGGTGATTTGAAATTTCAACTAAATTTGAGAAAAGTTAAGCCCATTCAGACCTTCATGCTTTTGTTTCAGGAACCAGATTTTCTTGAAGAAAAGAAAATATATGTCTCTCAGATGACTGTATAACAGACTTCAAAAGAAAAAAAAACCTATAAAAGAAAAACAACAAAAGAAAAAACACTTCTGTCTTTTTGTTGTTGTTTTTTTTTTTTCCGAGATGGGGTTCTCTATGTAGCCCTGGCTGTCCTGGAACTTGATTTGTAGACCAGGCTGGCCTCAAACTCACAGAGATCCACCTGCCTCTGCCTCCTTAGTGCTGGGATTAAAGGTGTACAACACCACTGCCTGACTCTTCTTAGATCATTTAATCTACAAAATTTTATGATATTTTGGTTATGTTATGTTATGTTTATGATATTTTGGTTTGGTTATGTTATAATTGACAAGAATCCAGGACCTCATGTTAGGTGAAGTGCTCTGTGACTAAGCCCCATCTCCAGCTGATGTGTCTGTCCTTTATTTTTTAACCTCTTGTATATTTATTTATTTCTGTGTGTGTGTGTGTGTGTGAAAGAGTGTGTGTGCACATGCACATACACACATATAAAGGACAAATAGCGTTCTTCTCTATTTCATGTGGGGTCCAGGAACTGAGCTCAAGTCACAAGGCTTTGAAAAGTGCCCTTACCCTCAGAGCAACCTAACTGGCTTGAAGTTGTATGTTGTAAATAATACTTTCAATGATTTCTTTCAAAAGAGAGAGACATATTAGAGAAATTAGAGAAGTGTGATATAAAACCTCAAATACCATTGTAAAGCTATGTGTTTAGTTTAAAACTGAAAACACTTGACAATCCTGAGCCTCAGCCCTCTCCTGTTGCCCCTTTGACTCTAAAATGGCACAGCCCCATCAGAAAACACCTTCTAGTTCATTATAAAACCAAACATGGCCCTTTTTCCCTCTGCTCCCTCCCCTCCCCCACCCGTTTTCTTCCTCTTTCCCTCCCCCACCATTCCTTTAAAAAACCTAATATTGCTCCTTGAAAAAAAAACAAAACTAAACATGTACTTACCTGTGGATTGGCAACCCACTTTTCTTTTCTTTTTTTTTAAATAAGCCTCATACACAAACATTTATGGTGCCTTAATCCATAATCACAAAATGAAAACAACCCAACATATCTTTGAACTGGCGATGGTCTAATAACTTTAGATGTCTGTACCATGGATGCTACTGTGACCATTTGAATCAAATGCCAAAGGCCCCTGGTTAGGTTTGGTCCAGGAGTGTTCTCGTGGGAGGCAGCAGAACTTTGCAAGGTGGGTAATTAGAAGACTTGGATCTTATTAACTGTGTGTATGAATGTGGGGTGTGTGTGTGTGTGTGTGTGTGTGTGTGTGTGTGTGTGTGTATGGGGGTTTACACATGTCTGTAGGTGTGTGTGCAGAAGCCATCGGAAGACATTGACTGTCCTGCCTTATCAGTGCCTGTCTTATTAATTTGACATTTTGGCTGTGAGCCTAGTCCTTCACTGAGCCATCTCTCCAGGACACCTTATTCATCTGAAACAGTGTCTCCCACTGAATTTGGAGTTAGGCTGGCAGCCGCAAGCAGTGGTAATCTAGCTCTGTCCAACTCCTAACTCACAGCTCTGGGGTTGCAGATGTATGTGATCACACTTGGCTTTTTGTTTCATACCATGGTCCTGGAATCTGAGCTCAGGCTTTTCTGTGTGTGCAGGGAGTGTTCTCACCCACTGAGGCATTTTTCCAGACTGTTTATACTTTATAATTTTATTATTTAAAAAAGTGTGTGTGGATATATATTACATATTTAATAAAACCTGAATATTGGGAAGAGTGTACCCAGTCAAATCCTAGGCAGACAGCTCAGGAAATTCTTAAACCTTGAATACAAAGATAAACAGCTGAGTCAGTCACACACACCTTTAATCCCAGCACAGGGAAAGCTGGGAGTGGTGACCTCTACCCTTAATCCCACAACTCCAGAGACAGAACTTCTTCTGTTTCTGTGAGTTCAGTGAATATACGTCTTTAATCCTAACCTGGATGGGATCAGGTATGTTAGGGCTGTAGAAACCCAGAGAGAACAGAAGGCCTGGAAGAAGTGACTGGCAGAAGTGACCAGGACCCAGGTTGAAAAAGTTGTAAGACAGCTGGGTGAGAATTGACTGTGGTGCTTCCTCTCTCTGATATTTAAGTCTTCCCTCAATAATTGGCTCTGATTCTCATATGTGATACTGTGTGTGTGTGTGTGTGTGTGTGTGTGTGTGTGTGTGTGTGTGTGTGCCCAGAGGCAAGAAGAGGACTTTAGATTTCTCAGAGCTAGAGTTACAGACAGTTGTGAGTCTCTCTATATAGGGAACTGAACTTGAGTCCTCTGGAAAAGCAGAAAATACTCTTAACCATTGAACCTCTGTGTGTCTTGCTGTTTCTAAAGACAGGGTCACATTTGATCCAGGTTAGTCCTGAATTTATGATATAGTTGAGGGAACTTCAACTTCTGAACCTCCTATCTCCAACTCCAAGGATTTCAGATGTGTGCTATGATGACTGGTTTTATGTAGTTCCGTGTATAACATCCAGGTCTTCATGCATTCTGGGCAGGAACTCTGCCAAGTTATACTACCGAGTTCATAAGACTGTTTTTAAAAGTAGTTCTTAGTAAGATTTCAAATGCCTCCTAGAGAACAGTTTCTTAGAAACAACTCTGACTTTTTTCTTGAGGCGTTCAATCTGAACACATTCCTGAGATTTCTAGTTTTTACATCATCTTTAGCTTTGTTCTATGGAAGTGATTTCTATCTTTAAAAAGTAAGGCTTTTCAATCTTGCAGCAAGAGCCCATGAGGTTCAAATGTATGACCTGGGGCCAGTTATCTTTATGAAGGATTTCCTCTCTATCCTCATCTCTCTTATAGACGTACACACATACAAACATACACACACACATATATATATACACATATGCACACACACAGACACACATATAAATGAGCACACACATATATATACACACACATATACACACACAAACATACACACATATATATATATACACACACACATATATGTATATACACATATGCACACACACAGACACACATATAAACGAACACACACATATATATACACACACATATACACACACAAACATACACACATATATATACACACACACATATATATACACATATGTGCACACACAGACACATATAAACATACACACACATATACACACAAACACACACATATATACACACACACATATACACACACAAACATACACACATATATATACACACACATATATACACACAGACACACATGCAAACATACACACACATATACACACACAGACACACATATAAACATACACACATATATACACACACACACATATATACACAAACAGACAGACACACACATACACACATACACTTTTTTAAATAATAAAATTACAAAGTATAAACGAGCATGTGTTCATCTATCTACCTATCTCCTCTGCATTATCTCCTCCATTTTCTGTCACGCTAACCATCCAACTCACCATTGCTTCCACCTTCCCTAGGAGCAGTGCAAATGCTCACCTTTGACCTTTGTCAATGCTGCTTTCTACCCGTCTTTCTGCAAACCAACATGGCTGGAAGGAGAGCTCGGCAGAGCTGAGTGCAGGCTGTAGCTGGACTCTGCTGTGTTTGCTGAGATTTCTCTAGCACCTCAGAAGAGTGAGATTTGAGTTCATGCCCTCCAGGCAATAGTTTATGTCAGAAGGTAACCTTCTCTTACCCAGTTCTTCACTTGAGCACAGGTTTGTAAAAAGTGGGAGTCCTTCCTCTCTCTGCAGACTGTACAGAGCTCCCCAGCCCTGTTGACCCATCTTTTATTCATAAATTTCAGTAACTAAGTCACTACCAACTCAGCTTTTCTCAGCACTGCTGCTTCCGGCATCCATTGCTAATCAGTTCTTAAAGAGAGATTGTGCTTTGCTAGGTTTGCTTGGGTATTTAGCAGTTTTAATTTTTTTCTCTCGTTTTTATTTATCTTTGCAATATCAAGAGCAGCAATTCTGTGACGTTGTAACATCTTTACTAAAAGTCTGTTTTCATCTGCAGAGATAGGAGTGAAACCAGTGAGATGGCGCAGTTGGTAAAGGACTTCAGGACTTGACCCCTGAAGTCCATCCTGTGTAAAGGTGGATAGAAAGAACTTATCCCATAAAATTGTCCTCTCCATGGTGCCATGTGCATGGTGAGGCATGTCCATCTCCCCTGTCTTTGACAGACAGACAGACACACACATACACAAATTAATAATTATAGATAAAATGTAAAATGGGTATAAAGCCTTTCATCAGCAGGAGCAAGATTTAATGAGGCTCCTTGAAGTACACTCTAGCTTCAGCTCTGGCACAGATGTACATGTGAACCTAGAAGTCTAAGAGTTAGGGAACTCCTCCTGCATATGTGGTTTCAGGGGGTAATAAGTTTATTGTCACTCAGCAATATACTCTGGGTGTTAGCAAAACTTTCTGTAATGGGCCACTGGGTATAAATTTTAGAGTTTGAAAATAATAGTTTCTGTTCAAACTATGTCATTTTAATATGAAAGTATTAACAGACAAATAAATAAATGGGAATAGTTGTGTTCCAATAAAACTTTATTTGTAAACACTGAAATTTTAATTTCATATAGTTTTCACATATAAAACATGCCCCCACCATTTACCTCTACCCTTATGGTGATGCTTAAAATTGAACCCAGGTGCCTTGAACTTGCTAGGCAAACTCTCTACCATTGAAATGTAGCCACAGTCCTTCATTTGTCTTTTTCAACCACTTAAAAATCATTAAAAACATTACCTTGTGAGCAACACAGAAATAGGAAGTCGGATTCCATTTGCTAATCCCTGTCATACAGTGTGGCAAGAATAACCTAAGGCCTCACAGATCTCATTAAAAATCTTCTTTCAGAGAAACAAATTGAGGAAACATAAAAGAACATGCTGTCTGTGTACTTTGCCCCTAATTTTAGGTTTTTATCTGTCGGTCAAGTTAAACTACTGGATGACTCTTAACTTGATCCACTTTATTCAAGTCAGCTCCGGACACAGCCTCCTTCACTGAATCAATTTAAAAAGTTATTGTACTTTTATTGGTTGCCATTACATAATTAAATAATTTCATTTTGGTTTTGGTACATGTAAAAAAACTGTGCTTGAAAATGTTTTCTCGAGGCTGGCTGGAAATGACTTGGTGGATAAGAGCACCAGCTGCTCATGAAGATCCAGGTTCAATTCCCAGCACCCACATGGCAGCTTCCAACCCTTGTAACTCTAGTTTCAAGGAGATCTGATGCTTACTTCTCACCTTTGCAGAGACTGCATGACACAGAGCACAGGCGTACATGCCGGTAAAACACCCATAACATAAACTAAAAATTATTTTAAAAAATCTTTAAAGCAAGGAAACATTCTCTAATAAACTACTCTGTGCCTGCATAAGGCATCCAAAAGGACTTTCCTTCAGAATTCACCTCTGAGGCGAACCTTTATGTCCCCAGCTCTTCCAGACATTGTCATGGACTTTCTCTCTGCTAATGACACACAGTTACCAAACTTCCCTGTTTACATTGGCTTCTGGAAATTTTATATTCGATTTTACTCTCCACCACGTTGATGTTCACCAGGACCTCAAAATGTAGCACAGCTCCAGGGGTTCCAGGGTAGAAGTTGCAGACATTTAGATGGGAGAATTCATCACTGTAAATATGAGACCTTTGTTTTAAATTGGAGTACGTATCTACTTTAAAGATACAGCTAGATCCGGCTCCCTAGTTGTGGTCTGTTTGGAAGCCAATGTTTTTTGAAAGAGGAGTGACTTTTACATCTTGGTAATGATGGTTGCCTATTCTCCCAAGGGAAGATGGCAAAGGTAACTTTTTCTGGCAAAGTGAATATCTATCTGAAGGGTCTTTCCATAGACAGCTTAAAGGACATTCTCTGGCCAGTTAACTACACCTTAACAGGAAAACAAGCACATTTAGAAGGTCACCATCACACCAATTTAGTGACAGCATCCCCATGACTTGCCCTAGAGGCTGAGAAGTTGCACACACGTCCTACCCTGCCTATCCCACAGATGCATCTCTGAGCCTGTGCCAAATCAAATATTTACTGAGAGATGTTCTGCAAGTTTCTTGGGAAGGTTTACTCATTGACTTCAAAGAGTTCAGTAATCTGAGTCTTCTACCAAAGAGGGGGTCATTTGCAGTGATGCATGGACAAGAGTCCCCCGTTCAGAAGGTGGTGGTGTGCCCACACAGAGCCGAAAGGAGGATTCTGGTCTATCCTCGTGAACTTAGAGCTTACACTTGATCTTTGTGTCTCGGTAGCATCTACACCTTGGCTTTTCTTCTACCCAGAAGCACCCTGTCATCTCTCCTGAGCCCTTTCCTATGGGCCTCAGGTTAGTGGTGTTGAGTTACAGATTGGCTTTGATGCCTTTCTAGCAGCCAAGGTTGGCTGTTCAACAGTCCGTAAGTCAAAATATAAGTTCACTTGACCACCTCTGAGTCTAGCACTTTTAAGATGCTGATCGCTTTACTGATGCTTCTGTTACTTTTACCCTGTGAATCAAGTGTTCTGGGACAAACTTCATTAATAGGTTATGAAGGCGTTTCCTTCTGAGTCATGGCCGGTGCTCCCTGTCTGTATAGTTTCTCCTCCCTTAAGTCTCACTGTCTTTCTGGAATTGTTGGCATGGTTTGTTTGATGTGACCTATTTACTCACTTCTCATCTTTGCTTCTGTCTTGGTCATTAGTCTCCTCTGTGCTGCTGAGCTGAGAACAGCCTGAGGCCTGTACACGAGAAGGGTATGCACCTCCACCCTTAGAAAAGAGCAACTGCAGCTAGAGGGAGAGAGGCCTTTGAGACACAACTTTAAGGTTTCTGAAGAACCAATTTCTTTGTGACCTTAATTTTTTTTTTTGTTTTAGTTATAAGATGTGTCTTTTATTGAAATATTTTCTCCTTTACTTCTTAACTAGCTGGGTATTTCACCACACCACTATTGATGTCATCAATGATGCTATGAGGGTGGCGGCCATCCACATTGCAGCCCACAGACTGTGCAGTACCCAGGATTCCTTTAATAGTTCCAGACAGTTCTCTGGTCTCACATCTGATGGGCAATGTTGACAATCTCATCAAATGTGATGTTTCCACTGCGTTTAACGTTCTTCTGCTTCTTTCTGTCTCTTGGTGGCTCCTTAAGGGCTTTGATGATCAGGGCAGAGGCTGAGAGCACCACTTCAATCTGGGCCTGTCTGTTCTGGATGGTCAGTTTCACTATAATCCTCAGACCTTTCCAGTCACCAGTTGCCTTGGCAATATCATCACCAACTTTTTTTTGGAGACAGACCCAGGGGGCCCATCTTGGGGGCCAAGGTGGATGTGGCACCAACCTCACCTCTGGTGTACCTCAAGCACACGATTTTGATCTCATTGGTGTCAAACTTGGGCAACATGGTGGAGGCGGCTGGTGTCAGATGAACCCAGATTCCGGAGGACCGAAGAAAGTTGCACCGTGACCTCCCCCAAGCCAAACTCGAAAAAGCATGACCTTAAATTTTTTTATTTCTACTATTTTTAATTATTTGTGTATTCCAGGGTGGGACATGCACATACATACAGGTGGCCTCAGAAATCTGAATGGGGCATTGGATACCCTGGAGCTGAAGTTACAGGCAGTTGTGAGTCACCTGATGCGGGTTCTGGGAATCAGCCTTGTGCCCTCTGAAGTCTACACTCATAACCTCTGACCATCTCTGCAGCATCTTGACTGTTTTTGTCTTGTTGTTTTGAGACAGCATCCTTCCTTTGCATGAGTTGTGGTCCCAGGGGAATTCGGCTGAGAAGATAGCTTTGCTCTCAGTCATTCAATGTGCTCCCAGCCTAAGCAGGTGAAATGTGTCTGTGACATGTGGTCCAGGGCTGGAAGTAGAAGGGTGTGATGGCAATTAATACCAAGCTCGTGAGAAAGGACAAACAGAAATTAGTCATAAAATTCTTTCCAGCACCTATAATCCAGGCAGGGAGATGTCAATTATCACAGACCACCAGTCTTTAGCCTTTTCACTGCTGTCCTTGTCTCCTCTCCTTTCCCCCCTCCCCGCATGACTAATCTTACAGGTCACAGTCCTCTCTAGTAATGATTCTCCTCCATGTCGTCTGTCCAAACCTGACACCCATATGTCTTCTGTGCTCTACCCTCCCTTGCCTTACTGTTTAGCTACCGATTTCATCAGCTTCACGGCCTCTCTAAGTCTGTCGCCCATCCACTTATTTCATCCATCTTACTCCTAGGCTGGAGACCATCATCCCTCCCCTTCACTCCTATCAGCTTACAGTCCCCCCCCCTCCATTATTCATTCTTCAGAACTCACTTTCCTGGGGGATTCAGTTTAATCATGTAGCACAATTAGGGGAATTGTCTATGTTTCTACAACATCCTTTATCTACACAGAATGTTTATTTTTGTCACTATAAATGGTAACCTCTTTCTAAGTTTTGTGCTTGTGTCTTCATTGTATAACATAGGCCTAATATATGATCAATGGATGGGTTTTGAGATTGAGTGTTCCTGTGCAGCCACAAATGGCCTCAAATTGGTGATCCTTCTTTCTTAGCCTTCCTAGTGCTGGGATCAGTAAATGTTCAAATAAATAAGCTATATGCTCATTCTTTCTCAAAGAAAATTAGAAATTTGAGCTTCTAACTTAGATGAGATAACAAGCTAAGAAATGTTTTCTTTGTATAGGTTTTTAAGCTATCATTAGAATTTTTATGTATCTAATTATTTTCCAGTTTATAGCACTGGCAATTGATGATCTCTTAAAACTGCAGAGTGATTTCTGCTTGTCATTCTGTAATCTGCATTATTTTGAAAGGAAGCACATGTTTTGAGTTCCCATGGTGCTCTTGTGATTTTCCCAGGGCTTTGTCAAGTCTGGGTATCAGAGGAGAGCCAGCCCTTTCAGGAATCAGTCAGCTTGATGGATTCTGTGAGAACAGGTTCCTCCTGGTATGCCAGTAAGGGTTGCAGAGAGCTTAGGGGAAGTGGAGCCCGAAGGCCTGGGAAGGAACAGAAGCTGCACATGCCAAGATGGCCAGAGACTGAGCATCGAACCAGTATCTGTCTCACAGACCACATGAGATGCTTCAGCAGGGGAGCTCATATCTGGCCCATCAAAGCTGGGCATTTTAAGGCTGGCTTGTGTAAATGATGGAGAAAATAAAGAAAGAGATAGATTCATGCTATGTAGCTCAAACTAGCCCAACCTAATCAATCCTTTGTTCTCAGCTTCCATAGTGTTGGGATTATACCTGTGTGCCACCTTGTTCAGCTCTTCTTTAAAAGCTTCAGGGGACAAGGATGATTGTCTAATCCTCTTATCTAGTTCTTATAAGAGGTGATTCTGAGGATACTCAGGGACATACGATATGTCTGAATAGCTTGCTCTAGTTATTAGATGTGTATTTGGATTGATTTATCCCCAAGATATAGTTCAGCAGGTATTTCAAAAAAAAAAAAATAGCTAAATACCCAGAGGGTCAAGTGCAGAATGAAAGGCAGAAATCTGGTCAAAGATGAGAAGCAAGTGTTCTGCTTGAAGAGAGTGGCCTTATTAAGCATGAAGCTGGCCCTTTACAAAAACTTTAATCAAGCAGGGTTTATAATCTTGAATTCCTAGGAAGTAATTCTAAAGTCCTGTATAAATTTTTAAAAAGAGTCTTTGTTGGGGCTGGAGAGATGGCTCAGCGGTTAAGGGCACCATCTGCTCTTCCAGAGGACCCGGGTTCGATTCCCAGCACCCACATGGCAGCTAACAACTGTCTGTAGTTCCAGTTCCAGGCAAAACACCAAGGCAAATAAATAAATAATAAATAAAGTTTAAAAAAAAAAAGAGTCTTTGTTAAGTAGGAGAGAAAATTATGTTTAGCCTATGGTCTCAGGAGGATTTTCTATGAAGAAGTTAATCAAAGAAATGGTAAGCAATATAATAAACTCCTTAGGGGTGTAGTATCCTTATTAAGGCTTTATCTTTTTGATATATCAAGTTCTGGAAGTACAGGATTAGAATATTTTGATTTTGCCTATGCCTATAATTTATTTCTTTTAATTCTTTATTGTTATAATCAGAACCCCAATATATAAATATTGTTTTTCATATTATTTTTTAGGGCTTCCACTAATTGTGTCCTTAGTTATTGTACAAGGTTTCTGACCCTGTACATGCCAGAGGTTCAACCTGTCTGTGGCCACTTTTCCCCCAAAAAATGACTAATATGCTTATATTGATTTTATCCTGGTTGGCCTATATCTCCTAGGCACATTGCTAGCTAGCTCTTTCATCTTAATTCAACTCATTTCCATTAATCTACCTGCCACATGGCCGTGGATCACCTGGGTCCCTTACATGTATCTTCTTTGGCTGCTGGATGGAGTCTCTTTGACTCTGTACTCCTTCTACTTGAACCTCAATTTCCCCTGCCTACTTCTTCTACAGTGCCCTGACATGACCAAAACAGTTTTTTTTTTTTTTTTTAAAGAATGACTTTCACAGCATACAGACGAACATTACTACCACAATTGGTCTAAATACCTTTCTCAGTAGCTTTTGCTATAAAATTAAGATGATCAGCTACTATAAATAAACCCTAACATTGTCAACATCAGTTTGCTTAAATTAGCTATATTTTGAGAGATTGGTATGGATTCTCTCCTTCTTGCTTTGAGTCTCTTCTCATCCACTTTCTGTGAGCTTGTAGCCCACCCCACTTGCTGCTTCCTTTGATGTCTGTGTGCAGACAGAATGTGATCATTCAGCTCCCCTTTTCCACTGTGGAGCCGTCCCCACCATTGTGGACTCTAACCACCTGGGACTAGGCCAAAGCAAACTGTCTTAAAATTGCTTCTGGTTATGGGTTTTATCATAGCATCAGAAAAGTAGCTACCACTGGATTTCATCTTAGTGGCAAAATTGTTGAGATCTTATTATTCTTAGATAATCTGGCACAGATTCTCACTCAGCTATTGAAAGTTATTTTTTTTTCTGTAATGCAACAGAGAAATGGAAATAACCTTTGCTCATGAAAGGATATTTTTAGATTGATACCCTGAACTACAAGAATATATGATACTCAGCAATTAATTTACAAAAAGAGGAGTAAAAAATGGGCCTATTTGCAATAAACCCCCAAGTCCGCACACTTACAATCATCTAATTTTTGACAAAAGTTCAAAAATTATTTTGGAGAAAACACAGATTCTTCAACAAGTTGCTAAAATAGACAAACAAACCTAGATCTGTATCTCTCACCTTGTTTAATAATATATTAACACTGGCTCAACAACCTTAATGTAAGATCTATGTGTGTGCGACAGACTTCCTAGAGAGACATGAACATGAACAGAGAATGCCTGTTCACCCCGAGAGGAAGCTGGATGTCCCAATCTGGTGCCACAATTCTATTCATTCCACCATTTCTGTCTTAGTTAGGGTTTCTATGGCTGTGAAGAGACACTGTGACCACAGCAACTCTAATAAAGGAAAACATTTAATTGGGGCTGGGTTACGGTTCAGAGGTTTAGTCCTATAAGATCTCTCTCTTGGTAGAGAGATGATCGGCAGCTCTCCAGGAATCCTACTGATCATCTCTCTACACTGGAATCATGAGGAAGCTGACTAACCCCTGCCCCAGCAAGAGAGAGGAACATCCAGCGAGAACGAGGACAAGCCGGCAGAAAGCCAAGCTTCCTTCTTTCACATCCTTTTTTGTGGGCTGCCACCAGAAGGTGTGGCCCAGATTTAGGGTGGGTCTGCTGACCTCAAATAATCTAAGAAAATGGGCCCAGCAGCTCAGGTTTTAGTTGATTGTAATCAAGTTCACAACCAAGATCAACTATAGCAGCTGGCCTTGAACCTGTGATTCTTCTGCTTTAGCCCCTGAGTGTTGGGATTACACTTACAGGTTCCAATACCCATGTCTTTAAAATAAATAATATATGTAGCATAAATATATTTTAACATGTATAACACAAAAGTTACCACTTAAACCATTGTGAGAAGGCCATTCTCTTCGTCTCTATCACTGCTGTCCACTTCCAATACCTTTCCCACCATCCCTGTCTTAGGGTTTCTATGGCTGTGAAGAGTCACCACAACAAGGCAACTCTTATAAAGGAAAACATTTAACTGGGACTGGCTTACAGTTCAGAGGTTTAGTCTATTATCATCATGAAGGGGAGTATGACTGTGCACAGACAGACATGGTGCTGGAGAAAGAGCTGAGAGTTCTCCATCTGGATTGACAGGCAGCAGGAAGAGAGAGTGAGCCAGTGGTCCTGGCTGAGCTTCTGAAACCTCAAAACTCACCCCTCTCCCTGCATCCCCTACTCCCCCTACCCCAGGCAACACACTTTATCCAACAGGGCCACACCTACTCCAACAAGGCCACACCTCCTAATAGTGCCTATGAGCCTATGGGGACCACATCCAAACCACCACAGTCCCTAACACAAATTCCCACCCAGTAGGCAGTTACCCCTCATTCCTTTCCAAGTCTAACCCATAAAACCCAAGTCATCTTTCTTGTTATGTTACCAATTGTGGATGTTTTCTATACATGGAATCATAGCATATGTGACCTTTTTGTGATTGGTTCATGTTACTTAGCATGATATTGTTTTGTCTAATATGGTTGTATATTTCTCAAAATTCTATTTTTTATTACTGATCAAGCTTAAATGGAAGATATATCACAATTATTTCCATCTTTTGGCTATTGTAATTATGTTGCTTATGACAGCTAACTCTAAGTATTTGATGATCTGTTTTCTGTCCTTTGGGGCCTGTACACAGAGGTGGAATTGCTGGGTTCTTTGGTAATCCTATGTTCAACTCCTTCTTCTACATAACCCTGTGTATTGATCCCAGGGCCTTGCACCCATGCTAGGCAAGCTTTTCACTACTAAACTAAATGCCCAACCCTGTTGGATATTTTGAGGACCTATCAAACTGTTTCCCATAGTGGCTCTACTATTTCATATTCCAACAAACAATAAAAAACAGATGTCCCAGCTTTCCCACATCCCCCAAAACTCACTTCCTTTTCCTCTTTTTAAAGAAGTGTTTACTTTTATGTGTATGAGTATTTGCCTACATTTGTGTGTGTGTGTGTATCACATGCCTGCTGCCTTTAGAGGCCAGAACAGGATATCAGATTTCTTGGAACTGGAGTTCCAGGTAATCATGAGTGACTATGTGGGTGCTGAGAACCAAGCCTCAATCCTCTGCAAGAGCAGCAAGCATTTCTAACTGCTGAGTCATCTCTCCAATTCCTTTGTTGTTCTTTTTTAAATGGAAAGCTGATCCTTAGATGAATTACAAAGATCTAAGACATAAGAATGGTTTATATCTGAGGTATCACATATTTTCTTGCATTTGTATGATAATTTGATGCTTAATCCCACATTCAAGCACATCTACTATTGCAGCTGCTGGGGCTTTTCTATGACTTCTGGCCACTTTATTAAATGGCATACTACAATTGAGTAATAATGATAAGGCACTTCATCACAGGGACCATTTACAATGGTTTGAGGAACATATAAGAATCAGAGGATCACAGTGACCCAAGACAAGGCACGGTTCCCTCATCTAGACCTGAAGGAGATTTGAATAGGGCAACTTCACAGACCTTATGGCCAGCTGTCAAAAGACCATGATAGCTCCATGGTACCTTGGCAGGTGAAGAAATTGAGAACATGCATCTCACCTTCTAACTTCATGCTGCTTCTGGAACTCCAGGTAATCAAACCCAAACAAACCATTTAGACCATTGAACTAAAAAGCAAGCAAACAAATTTATCTATATACCCCATAACACTAACCAGTGCTTTCTGCTGACAGCTTTTGATTCTTACCCTGTGTGTGTGTGTGTGTGTGTGTGCTGTTTTTCAAGCTTCCCTGATAGTTTCAGAATCCTTTTTTACATATCACATTGCCAACTATTGAGAATTCTTCCACAGTCTAGCAGCTTGTATTTAGCATCACTCACTGAGCGTTTGTCAATTTTCTGTTTAATTTCTGCGTTGGCTTGGCAGCAACCTCAGGGAGCCCAGATTAAGGAATTGAAAAGGGATAAAAGATCCATGACTCACAATGCACAAGTTTCCCAGCAGATGGGCAGCCTATCAAGTCAGGGACCAAGAAATTGTCCCAATGGAATTTTAATTAATAATTAATAGGATCTAAACTTGGAAAGAAATCCTTAAGTTATCTACACACTACTAGCTGTGCCCTTCTCCACTGTTCTGCTGTGCACAGCTGTCCTGCACTCAGATACTCCAAGAGCAGGACCCTAACCCTCCTCCCAATCCTTGAGTGATTCCTCTCATGGTCTAAGAATTTCATTTCTTCTAAATTTTGATGGTAGATTTGCTCACTAGTATCATGGAAGCAAGTAAGGAAAGATTGACAGAAGTCGCTATTCCTTGAATTTTTGTGGTGCTTTCTGAAGGGACCAGTGTGCCATTGAAGTGAGCAGGCGCCACAGGCCACAGAAGGAACGAGGATTGAATGTAGCATTAGATTCTGATATGTAAATGTCTGGAGGGAAATGTGGGTTGGATGCTTTCATTGTGGGGCAAAGAGTTGGGGATGATTCACTTAGTGTGTGATTTAACTTGCGAAGTGGGATGGAAATGGCTTGTATTTCTGGGAAAATGAAACAGAAAGAGATAAAAGCTGACTAACTACAACAACAGTGTCAGAACCAGCGGCCGCAAGAAAGCCAACCCCATTACACACAAGAGCTGATCTCTTCTTTTATTTGCATTTTGGAATCATTACTATCCCAGAAAAAAAAAAAAAGCCTCTTAATTGAGTTTGTGGTTCCCTCAGAATTGCATAAGTCACACCATTAAATTAACTTAATTTTTAGTTATTTTAATGTAGCTAACTACATGACATATATAACATATTATGTAACTAATATATGCATTCAGGCTTTATGTTTAGAGTCTTCATTTTCAAGGCGATAACTTTGCATTCAAAACGGGGTTTGGGGAGGTGGCAGCTGGTGAAGGAATATTTTGCTTTTTGGATATGGTTTTCTCCAAGCCTGTTTAAGAAACACAAGGGTTAGGAGTTTAGCTCTCATACTTTCCTGAAGGCCCTGGATTCCCCTCTGTTGCCATGACATTTCTTTTGTGTGAGATAAACATAAACTTAATATGTATGCCTATTGAAGTGGCAACCCTTTACATTTTAGGGACATTTACACTTAACTCTCACTTTATGCATTAATGAAAACACAATTATGATCTCTTGTTTTGAAAATGGTTTGTTATAGAATGGGGGAGTGGGAGAATGAAGATATTCATGGCCTGAAGCAGTGTGTGTGTGTGTGTGTGTGTGTGTGTGTGTCAGGAGGATGGGTAAAGAAGGAAGGAAACAGACTTGTTTGCTTGAGAGTATTGTAAGAAACACTCTCTGCAGAGGATGCACAAATAATAGATTTGTAATTCCGGTAATGGCTATTGAAGGGCAGTGTTCATCAGGATGGACAGCACTGGTAGAACCTACTGACTGGCAGAGGGTAACCCTACCAGCATCTGGAAAATCGCAGTGGCCAAAGGGCCTTCTAGTGCCTCTTAAATCACACACAGCCAATGACATTAGCTGAGTTTGGTGGCATAGTAGATGAGCTCTAAATGCTGTTGGAACTTGTTAGAACTTTTGAAAAACAATAGAGACTGGAGTAGCCAGAGCTGGTGCAGGCCTGTAAGCCCAGCTGAAGCAGGGCAGTTGATACAAGTTCAAGACCAACCTGAGTTACACAGTGAGCTCAAGCCTGGACTCAGAGCAAGACTTTACCATAAACAAACAAACAGATGAAAAATAAAAACAAAAAATAAAAGCTCAGTAATATGAGATGCTTTTATAAAGAAATAAGACAAAAGCAGAAATTCACCACAGTTTACCACAAAAGTAGAAGACATCACAATTCAAACCACAAGACTCCAAAAGATTATTAAAGACTACTTTGAACAACGGTGTGCAAACGTAGTTTCCAACCTTGAAAAATTGGATAGATTTCTAAGGATGTACACTTTACTAAGTTTGTGAAGAAATAGAAAATCAGAACAAAACCGTGTCACGTAAAAAAATGAATCAATAATAAAAGTGTGTTCCAGATAGCTTCATTGCTGGTCTACCAGACAGCTCAGGAACATCTTCTCAGTTCTTAAATTATTCCCAAAAATAAAGAGGAAAGAATTCTTCCAAACTTATTCTTAAAGGTGAATGTCATCCTGTTACCCAAACCAGACTTGGGCACAACAACAAAAGAAACTCACAGTCTAATGTCTGTGTTGTACATTGATCAAAAATTGTTAATAAAATACCAGCTCTGTCTTCTGTGCCGACACCTACGTGCACTCACAGCTGCATGAATGTGGAAGCCAAGGGAGAGCAGGGCAACCTTATATTCAGGTTACTGGATGAACAGATGTTTTGTTTTGCCTAGGATTGGGGGTTTTCTGAGGTATAGAACTTTTGGTAGTAACATAGGAACAATTCAGGACAAAAACAGTTGTTCCTTGCATTTCTAATAAACATCAAAAGTACACATGTTTATTGAGTACTCTGTTTCATTTCAATACATGGATAAAATGTGTAATATTCAAATCAGGGGAAGCAATTCCTCCCCCCCACCCCTGCCCGAGTCCTGGTTTTTCTAGGCAGAGTCTGTCTAAGTAGACCTGTCTGTCCTGCAACTTGCTTTGTAGATCAGGCTGGCCTGGAACTCACAGAAATCTGTCAGCCTCAGCATCCTGAGTGCTGGGATTAAAGGCATGCACCACCACCACCTGGCTCATCATTTCTTTACAGTGAAAACATCCTATCTCTTTTGAAGTGAACAGCTGTCTCATTATCATCTATCTAATCTATGTCACTCTGCTCTGCAACAGAACACAGCTCATTTCTCTACTCTAATTATAAATTAGTGCCTGCTACCCAAAACCTCCATCCTCGCTTCACCGTCTTCACTCAGCCTCTGATGATCAGTCTAGTGCTGACTTCTCTAATTCTAACGTTTTAGATTATACCTGTGAGTGGGAGCATAAAGTATTTGTCTTTCACATAGCAATGATTTTCAGTTCCATGTTCTCACAAATGAAAGGGTTTCATCTTTTAATGCCTACATGTTATTCCATTGTGCATACACATATTTTCCTCATTAGTTGATACATAACATCATCTGCTTTCATTTCTGGGCTTTGTCAATGTTGCTGCCAGAGTGTGGGAGTGTGATTGTCTCTTGGATGTACTGATTTCATTGTCTTTGGAAATATACCCAGTGGTAGGACTATTGGGTCGATATAGTATTTCTATTTGCAGTTTTGTTTATGGGTCTTATAGTTCTTTCCACAATTGGCTGCACTAATTTACATTCCTATCAGCAGTGTTCAAGGGTTCATTTTTTTCCACATTCTTCACAGCCTTAACTGTCTTTTCTTTCTTGTTGATAATCATCATTCTTATTAAAGTGAAGCAATATCTTTTGTGGTCTTAGCTTTCAATTCTCTTGGGCTCATGATGTTAGCCACCCCCCATATGCACATTTATCATTTTTGTATATTCTTTTGAGTAATAATGTCTATTTCCTATTTTTAAATCATAATGTGTGGGGGGTTTTCCTACTGACTTGTGTGGTTACTTTATACATTTTGAACATGAACCTCTTTAAATAAGTAAACAAACTAGCAGTGTTGGGGGCTGGTCTCTTATCTTACCAAGATAAGGCAGTCCTGTGATCATCAGCAACCTCTCAAATGTAGTTACCAAAGTGACGGTCACCTAGCTAAACTTCCTCAGTTGGAACCACCAGTAAGATGGTGCCAAATTTTAACTTAGTATGTGATGATAAGTATATTATATCTGCAAATATATTTCATTACACATTTGTTTTCTTTCTGTGTTACTAGAAGAGAGAAGCCAGAAATCATGGCTAGACTTCTGTGGAAGGGCTGTAGGAGTCAAAACCAGCATTTACTAAATCTGCATGTAAGTGTCCTAGACAGGTTATTTAATTTTTTTGGGGGGGGGGTTCATTGTGTAACTTCCTCATTTGACAGCTGAAGCACAGCAAGTTCTCAGAGGTGGGACTTGAGTGCCTCAAGATCTATCAATTGGCCTTTTGTTTACCACATGCTTTTAAAGATGCTGTAGTTTTTCAAGGCACCTGTCTGGGAAGCTTGTGGGGCTATCAGCCATTCATATTTTAGAAAGATTGTTTGAAACAGATGGTCCTTCTAGCAGAAGTTTGCTATTTTTCAAAACGGGGAGTACAGAGGTTCCTAAAAATTGAATGATGGGGCATGGTGGGGGTGGAGGTGGGATGGGAGTGTGGGGTGGGGGTGGGGGGGTGGGGGGATGGGGGACGGTACAGAGGCTGAGCCCCTGTGATCTGGAGGGGAAGGTAGGTAGGTGACAGTACAAAAGAGAAGTGGGAAGATCCCAACCATAACCTATATTGCAAAATTCTGAGGACAGTCGGCCTCGCCCTCGGAAGGAGACTCACTTCTTCCTCTTCTGTCTGCTGCAAGGTAGGTAGTTCCCTATTCTCAGAACCTAGAATCGAAGGTTCCAGGGCAGATGCTCAAGGGGAAATGGATTGGACTGATTTTAGAGATGCCACCTGCTCTGCCTGACTTGCCTCTGATTTTCGGTGGTTACCCCCAATCTGCACCACGGGGCAGCTGTGTGCACGTGGAACTCTGTGCATTCAAAGCCCCTTTTAAAAGCACGTCTCCCTTCCTTGTCCCCTATAGATCCTGCATCTGTCCTTGTATCACCCAGTCTGTGTGTTCAAATGGATTTGATCTGCCATGTATTATAGTGTTTGGTTGATTTGCTGAGTCTATACCTTCAGTGATTTTGGATCAAGCTAAATAAATGCAGGTAGAATGTTCCAAGGATTAAAAAGAATTATTTTGCAGTTACTCTTTGTTTTTGTAAAACAAAAAATTCAAACTAACTTACTTACTCCTTGTGGAGTAGAGTCATGCAAATCGGTGGGTTAATCCACATAACTATTCACATAAAAACAGTGCCCCCCCCACACACACAGGGTTTCCCTGTGTAGCTTTGGAGCTTGTCCTAGAACTCTGTGGACCAGGCTGTCCTAGAACTCACAGAGATGCACCTGTCCCTGCCTCCCAAGTTCCAGGAAGAAAGGTGTGAGACAGGACACCACCGCTGAGCTGCAACTGTATTTTTTTTTTTTAAATCAGTCCTTACTGAAAGCTATTTTATAAACTTCATGGTATAATAAGATGATAAGGCATTTAAAAATGAGCCCCTTTACTTAACCTATATGGGCAAATGTTTTACATCACTCTTGACATTTAAAGAGTAAAAATTAAAATGAACTACATTTTTTCTTTCATTCACACACCTACAAAATAAGCAGCACTCATAATAATATTCAGATTTTGTTAGCACTTCTCACACATTCATTAACAGTGGGATTAAATACACCTTGCATCACAGCCAATTAGCAGGATTAACCAGGGTGTTTTGTTTTTTTTTTTTAAGTATGCACACCCTTTTGCTTGATAGAATCTTCTGAGAGTTGATACTAAGGAAATAATCAAAAATTAAACAATGTCTGACTAAAATGTGTACTCTGTTACAGGAAAGTTGTTTGTAATGCTGGGAAATTAGTCACACCCTAAAATCCAGCAACAGGAAATGTTAATTAAATTGTGGCTCAGCTGCTCAGTGGGAGATTGTTCAACCAGTCAAATAGTGATTGGGAGAATGTGCCTAATCTAGGCAGTTCTAATGGTAACATTGTAGTAAATCTGTGCTGTAAAAGAAAAAAAAATGAGACTCAGAAGTTTATAGCTATATTTAAAAAAAAAAATCTTAGTTGTGTAGAACACAATGTATGCAAAGGCGTGTATATAGAATTATTCTCATGATAGAGGATGGAAGAAGAATTTTATAACTAAGACAGCAATCTGATGTTTCATTTTTAACCTGTATGTAGAAAGGTAGTTTGAAAGAAAATGTCTGGGCTGGAGAGATGGCTCAGTGGTTAGCAGACTGCTCAGTGGACTCTTCCAGAGAACCTGAGTTCAATTCCCAGCACCCACATGGCAGTTTACAACTGTCCAGTTCCAGTCCAGCTCACACAGACATACATGCAAGCAAAGCACCAATACACATAAAATGGAAATAAGTAAATTATTAAAAAAAAGAAAGAATGAAAGAAAGAAAATGGCCCCCAAAGTGAGTGGCACTATTAAAAGGTGTGGCCTTGTTGGAGCTGGTGTGTCACTGTGGGCTTTGAAGTTTCTTTTTTTCTGTAAGCTTCCATCAGTGTGACAGTTAGTGTACTTCCTGTTGCCTGCTCCTTCTCCAGCACCATGTCTGCCTGCACGTTGTCATGTTCTCACCATGATGATAATTGACTACATCTCTGAAACTGTAAGCTGCTACTGCGATTAAATGTTTTCCTCTATTAGAGTTGCCATGGTCATGGTGTCTCTTCAGAGCAATAAAAACCCTAACTAAGACACATAGTATATAAGTTAATTTCCCTACCATAGGACTATTATCTAAACTCCCCAAGCTAACCTTGACTAGCAGATATATAAAAAAAAAAAAAAAAAAAAAAAAAAAAAAAAATTCCTGTAACATTGTTAAGCAGGACTTCAAAGATGTAAATATATTGGGGGTGGGAGGTAACTGAGTGCTTAAGAGCTGCTGTGTAAACACAAGAACTTTAGTCTAATCCTCAGAACCCAGGTTAAAAGACAGGAGGAGGAGGAAGAAGAAGAGGAGAAGAGAATAGTAATCATCATCTGGGCATGGTGGCATGTGATTATAATCCCAGTGCTGGAGAGGAGCCTGCCCTAGGCTCCCTAGGTGACCTCCTCCTTCCTTGATAAACAGGATGGTATAAAATCTGCTTTCCCAAAATAATTATCTCCAGGTTATAACCAAAATTTTGTTTTATTTTCCCATTCTACTCTAAAAAAAGCAATAGCGAGACCATGAAGGAAAGCTTTACAGAAACAGAATTTTGGAGGTTCTACAATGTGTTAAGAGGAAACCTTTACTTCTCTGGGCTACACTGCCCACCTCATCAGGTCTGAGAGGCAGGGTAGCATCAATGTCAACTGTTTAAATAGAGAAAAGCAGAGCATTTGATTACAGAGCAAAACACTGCAGGCTCTGACAGGGAATGGAGAGCAGATCTACAGTACATCTGCTGAGGCAGATTGTTTGCCCCACTCCATACAAGCCTTCTCCCTCACCCCACCTATTCTTGCCAGGCTCCTATGCTGTAGAATTTTCTTGTGTGTTTGTGCACATGTGGACATTTATGGAGGCCAGACATCAATGTCAGGTGTCCTTTGTGGATCTTCACTTTTTTGTTTTCTCACTGATTAGTCAAGGTGTGCCTGTCTCGTAGGTTACAGATGCTCACCCCTGGCTTGTTCATGGGTGCTAGGAATCCAGACTCAGGTCCTCCTGCCTGTGCAACAAGCTGTTCATTAGCTGAGCCATCTCTCCAGCCCAGCCCTAGAATTTTGTTATGTTTTGGCTGATGCCTTTATTTCACTTTCTCTCCCCAGCTTTGTTATGGAATATTTTCTAATATTTTTGTTCAATAACACTGGCTATTTGGATGAATATGGTTATTTGAGCCAGTGAAGAACCTACATTACATATTGTGAAACTAGAAATTAATATAAAAATTATATTAAAACTACTAGTCAATTTCTACTCCTTTGTACATCAATTAAAAGAAAAGAAAACTAGCCTGGCAATGGTGGCATGTGCCTTTAATCCCAGAAATCAGGAGGCAGAGGAGTCAAACCTGGTGTATAGAATGAGTTCAGGACACTCAAGGCTATACTAAGAAACTCCATCTCAAAAAGACACCTCCTCAACAAAAAGAAAAAGAAAACAAAACATAGTGTTGTTAACACTAATACTGAGCAAGCAACAGACAATTTCAAAGTTCAGTGGCTCAAGAAATATGCATTTATTTTCCTAGGTAATGGCTTTGTGGTGAGCTATAACTTCTCTGTGCTTCTGGTTGCCCTCAGACATACTTCAGTCTACTTCAGCATCCCACAGATATCAAAGGCACATCTTTTCTCAGTTGAATACCAAATTCAAGAGATCAAATAGACCTGGACCCATGACTGCTATCATTCATTGGTCAAACAATGTCATGAAATAATCATGTTCAGTTTCAGTTGCATAGAGAAATAACCCTGATGAGAAGATTGTGGCTGGGTGTGGTAGAATACTTCAGTAATTTCAGTACCTGGTAGGCTGAGGGAAGGTGGTCAGGAGTTCCAGGGTAGCCTGGGATGTACAGTGCAACTCGGAACGAACAAAACAAAACCCACAAACAAAAATAGAAAAAGGAGTTTTCGTGACAAAAGGGACATTTATTGAGAACAATGACCTAATCTACCAGGCAGACAATAAGCAAACAAATCATCTCAAATAATTAAAAAGAAATACCTATTGGCTTGTAAATACCTATTGTTGTATAAGTAATATTATTTACACATGCAAATACTTTCTTAAAAGTTTTAAAGTTACCTCTATATTATTTACCTTCAC